>WBNH01011844.1:352962-521582 GCA_013401255.1 Urocolius indicus
AGGCAGACCTGCTTCTGCAGGGGGTTTGGACTAGATGATCTCTACCATTCTATGATCCCGTTCCTTTACAAGTCCCCTTTACCACAAACTTGTGTGCGCTACAGAATAAAAATTCAGCCACAAAGAAGTGTTACATTTATTGCTTTTTAAGGATCACATCAGACTTTTGAAAGTAAAATATCTCCAATATAATCTTATCAGATCTCCACTGAACCCAAAATCTAATATAATTACTTCTCCTCCAATCCTTGTAGTAAGGCACTCTTGGGAGTGTTTATACACGTCAGTGTTGGTGTTGGCTGTCTTTTACTACCAGAAATCATCCTTTAACTATGCTTATATGAAACATTATAAAAGGCACAGCAAAGTTAGCTAGCTTCTGTCACTGCTGACCTCACCACCTGTACAAAAGGTACTGTTCCCGTGGACGTAACAGCAAACAAAAGAAGAATATAAATCTGACTGAACAGCTGAGGAGGAAAAAAAATTAACCCTTAAGCTCATAAGCACATCCTAATTTACTGTGTTTTACACTGTGCAGTCCCTAAAGCTAGAGTAAACAGTGCATTGCAGGAATGACACTTGACTATTAATTTTCTCATGAAACAACTGTGAGCCACAACGTAGAAGTTGTTTTGTTTTTTTTAAACTATATTCCCCAAACAAATACCAGCAATAACAGAACAAGAAGCCCTAACATCACCATTTCTCAGCCTTTGGTAGGCTCAAAGGTTGGCTGAAAGGTATGATTAGACAACTGTGCCTGCATGTCAGTTGAGGGGTTAAGTTTGCCTCCCTGCCCCTGATTTTTTTTTGCATTTTTCAATCATGTAGCATATTTATCATGGAGGCTGGGAACCCCATGAAGCCAGAGTGTTGCCACTAACATCCACTCCACATTCAAAGACATTTCCAGCTTGAAGGAGTTTATCTGTTACCACTACATTTATTTTATGCTAAATATCCTTCATTCAGAGTCTCCATCACTTAACTTGGAGAAAAGAGTAACAATGTCAGAGTCACTCTGAAACTTACAGATATTGTACATTGTGGAGGCTTTGCAGTTTTTCAATCTAAGAGAAAAAGTTTCTCAATTTAAATGCTTTTCTGAAAGTAAAATACTTGAGGCTTTAAAGTACTGAATTTTCCCCAAGTCCCCAGAAAAAAAAAAAAAGCTAAATACATGTGTCTCATACTTTTGTGCCTTCAACACAAATGCATGGATCACATTCCGCTTCTATCTGGTCAGTCAATCCATACAAAGCTGGCTTTTAACATTCTGGAGAGATTCCTCCTCCTCCAAACATCACTGCAGTTCTCAGAACCACTGAGACACAGAGAAGCAGCAAATTCACATCCATCATCTTAGGCACATTCACCATAGTGCTGGAATAGAGCAATGCCTTGTAGAGACTTGCACTGTCTACTTCTCATGCCCTGGTTCACTACACAGCCTTGCTAAGTTCTCTTGCTGTATTAAATCATCACCAGACTCTTCCGTCATCTGATCAGCTGCCCCAAAATATTTAAAGCTTTTCTGTCTTGACCTTCCTGTTCTCTCTCTCTGCTCTTCATGCTAGGCCTCCCTTTGCCATCTGCAGAACTCACTCCAGGTCACATACACAAACTATTTTCCTCCAGGCACTAGCATGAGCCCCTGGACTTCACATCTATTTTCTGTCAGAATATTTGGGGGCTTGTCTTTAGCAGTCAAAAGCGAGCCTTAGAAGGAAAGACAGCTTGGATTAGACAGAAGAGTATCTGTTTTAAAAGCCTTGGTTTTGTCTCACCTTGCTAAAGCACTCATCATCAATACACTTCTCAGGCTTCTCAAAACACAGTTCTGGGCCACCTTGACAGAAGAAATAAGTATACTCTTGTTTTCACACAGCCGTAACAAGCCCACAACAACCACATGCTAACAGAAGCAATGCCCAGGAGCTCTGAAGGCCTGCTGGCAGAGAGCAGCAAGACTGCTCTGTCTCTACCAGGTCTCTCCATACTAGAAATTACCTTATTTAAAGACCAATGAAATTTTAATGTCGAAGTATCCAAGTTTTGTTGAGACATTTCTTGGTTTTGAGATAACTAGCAAAAAAAAAAAAACCAAACAAAAAAGCCCACCAAAACCAAAACAACAAACCTTATATTCAGTATTTTGTTGAGAAATTTAAATTACATCTGGTCCTCAGCTGCGTTCAGCCATTAGAGAGCACAATACTTCCTTGTCCGTACCTGTAACTTTTGGTGATAGGAAAGCCAACAAGATGGGCATCACATAGAAGCTCCCTGAAACCCACGTTCTTGTGAGCCTCCAAAGGGTTCCTGCATCCTAGCAGAGCATCTGTCTCAGGCAAGTTAGTGCTAGATAGCTTGAAAATAAATAGAATAACACCAACATCTGCCATACATCCAGCCCACAAAAGCTTTTTTCTACTTCACTTTCCTGCAGCACCTAGACAGAAGAAGCAGTTCTAACTCTGGCAAAGAACAAAACAGACATCTTGTGCACAGCTTCTCTGATTCATACATGGTTTCATCTTTCTGCAAACTCTCAGAAGAAAGGCTGTAAAGAGACAGCGTGAAATTCAGCTTGCATCTACTCCTCACAGGACTCAAACCTCTTGCCGTGTGCCATGAACCAGTCTTACACCCAAATCACCACCTCTCTTTTGCTGCAAAAGGACTTCTTTTCACATCATCCATGTGTAACATCTAGCCTACAGTTTCTCCTCTAATACAACGCAGCCTTACAGATTTTCTAACCTTATCCTGAGCTCAAGGATCATCTCTTTCTCAAAGGAGCACTAGTGCAATCAAGAATATACACCAAAAACATAAATACACACAAACCAACCAACCAAAACTGAAATAATTTCCAGACTAAGGCAAAGGTCGTACCTCAGGAAGAAAAATGGACATCACTGTGCTATTATCCAAACAGGCTGCTTCTCCTCTGCTTCCCGTCAGGCTCAAGTACCGCATCAGCAGAAAGTTTAAAAGTTCACAGGTGCTAAAATGGTAAGCAGCAGAGTATTCTGGGCATCTTGGTGTGGCAAAACCCTGCTCTGGGAGGAGGGTTCACTTCAGGCAGAAAAGATCAAATGCTTTCTCAAACTAAGCATAACCACAATTTTACCAGCTCTATTTTTGTGTGTATACAAGCTTTTAGAAATCTAGAGGCACTCATAGTTTGTTTGCATTCTCCTTCTCACCTGAGTAGTACATTATTGCCATTTTGGTATTTGACCTTCATTTTCCATGAGTGGTTGTCTGGACCACACACTTAACACCAGACATGCAGCTTGGTATGATTGCATTTTGACCAAACTTTTATTCTTTCATACCTGTACAAAGTGCTGGCTATGTGGAGTGGGGTGGAGAAAACATTTGCTCTTGTTTTAAGTTGAAACTTACCTTCTGTTATGATTCCAGATGCTAGAAGCAAGTTATAGAATAACAATACTTTTCAGTTTGAGACACAAAGCTAATAAAACATTAAATTCTATCTTAATCATCTTTACTTGTACAAAACTCCATCCTTGAACAGAAAGAGGGATTTTAGTTAAAAAGTTATTCTACTTGCTTTGGCTTCCCATGCTATTGATAGGAATTTGAGCTGAAAAAATGTGGGAAGAATATGCTTTATGAAACAAAGTATGATAATGAAGAAAATACATTGCTGGGTTATAAATGCAGGTGGCATTGACAGCTGATGCTAATAAAGCCTTTCTCGAGACTTCTGTTGTCTTGTCTGGCTCCATAGGGCAGGACAAGTGAAGGAAGAACAGTTGTGCACAAAAAGGCTTTCTACCTTTAACACCCAGGAGGTGTTTGCTTGTGCTAGTGGAGGCTTCAGGCTAAGCTGTATCCCAGGGTTTGTCTGGAGGACAGGCTGGGAAGAAGACTGATTCAGCATGTCCAATTTTGGATGTGGTTTGTCTTGTTATTTCCAAGCAAATCACTCACCTCTTTGAGCTCAAATTCAGGCTGCAAATATATGTTATACCTGAGACAATAATATCCAGCAGCATTTTTACTGGCCATTACCTAGCTCAAAAAGTGGAATGGCAGGATGACAGCCCCCAGCATATCCTCCTCAGCATCCTGGGAGCAGCTTAGAGGTGGAAGGAGAGACCTAACCCAGTGAGGTTCCCCCAGCAACAGCCATATTCTAAACGAGTTACTGTATCCTCTGCCTGTTTCACCTGACCAGGACATGAACTCTGGTGTACTAGCTGCAGAAGCCCAGACTCAAATGTTTTCTAACACCCATATGGAAATAGTACAATACACTCACTTTGTACTTTTGCACTCACAGAAGCATTTTTCACCAGAAGCTCTCAAAATCAGTGGGTCCTCTTATATGTATTTCATAGAAACAGTCTTGTTCTTATTATCCCAGAAACTGTATACACATGTGTTTTATGTAGTACAGAACAATTTCAGCTACAGAGTTCACAGTCTAAATACTCAGATTACACAAGTCAAGGTATAGGAACAGAAAAGAAAGGTAAGACCTCTCACCCAATCTCAATGATGATACAAAAACAGTTCCGCTCTCACAACCCGCTGCCCTTTGCTGGATCACGCTATCTTGCACTGCTTTAATTGCTCCAGACAGTTTTAATGAAGCCACATTTAACTGGAAGAAATAATTTTATTCTCTTCTTAGGTTTAAAACCAAACGAGGTAGATCTCCAAAAGTGGAATGCACCACTGACAAGAAGGAGATATGTTTATGTTTGCCTTTAAAGGACTATTTAGACTCTCACTCTGTCTTACAGCATTAGTATATACAAAAAAATACTTGCTCCCTCAGACATCTCTGCTTCTCTACCCTTTTTGTTTAGATCTTGGTGTCAATAGACTTAGGGTTTAGTCAATTCCAAAACTGAGGAACACAGTCTCCCATTGTGCTGCTTCAGTTCAGAGAAATAACTTGCCAGAACCTAAATTTTCATATCATGCATCATATTTAGCCACACAGTACTCGTGAGATTTGAACTGAATTACATTATACCTTGTGTCCATTTTCATCAGAGCATGGTGCAGCATCGTCCTTGATGCTGGGTAGTTATTTGAATTTACACCAAAGAAAAATCATTTGAAACTACAGTGGAAAATTATTCTTTTAACTCGCCTGATAAGAAAAAAAAAAAAGAGGGGATGACTAAAAGTGGTTGAGAATTTTGTCAATTTGAGCAACTTTGCCTAATAAGGAGAAAAACTACTGGAAATACCAAGTTTCCAGTTTTTATTTTTGAAGAATCATTTTCCTTTGACATAGACCTCTGAAAATAACTAAAGAGGGTCAAATAGCCAAAATGCAACAAAATCTAGAACAATGAGAAAAGAAATCTTCATTAGCTGAATTATGAGCTTGTTCTGAGCACTGGAGCCTCAAAATACTTTTTTTTTAAAAAAAAATCTACCATGAGTCTCTCAGGATAGCAATCCACCCATTACACCAAGCTTCTGGGGTCAGGTTAAAGTGCTGTTGCTCTGCCTTGTACACAGAGGATGGGTGGTTCTTCTCCCTGAGGGCCACTGCTGCCCCAGCTCCCCACAGATGACCTGGTTGCATAAAGCAGAAGTAACTTGATGGAGAAGACACCAGCAGGAGTCAAGAGAGCCCAAGTCGTTTCTGCTGTGAGAAGAAACAAAAACTTTTTTCTTTACTGGACAAGCCTCTTCCTGAAATGGTTTGAGACTTTTTCTTATCTGCCTTTGTGGTAAAAGAATGCAACTAGAGGTATGAGAGGGAAACCTGAAAAGCTGTCAGACTCCTGAGCGCACTTGCTCCCCTGGTGCTTGCTCACAAACCCAGCTGAGCAAGGAGAGCCCTCAATGGATGCTGGTGGGCTCTGAACCAGGCTGAGGCCAAAGAAACTTGTGTTTCTGTCCAGGCACTTGAGCACCAAGAGACAAATTTGGCAAACCAAATTTTCTCTGGTAAAAGATTATAAAAATGCCTCATCTAAATCAAGACAGGAGCTGTCAGAAGATGATTGTACCAATGTTTCCCCTCCAGGAGAGGAAATACAGGGGAAAAGAAAGGCTAAAATAAATTTAACTGTAAGGGATCCCAGATGAATTTTTCAGTTTGTCACACAGACAGACAGTTACTCCAGGCTAACAGCGTCCCCAAGCCAGGGTGAGTAGACTGCCAGGGGCAGAGAGAGAGCTACCTGCAAACCTTATTCCTCAGAGCCTTGCCAAAAAAAATGGATGGGTCTCAAGAGGAGGGCAGTCATGCAGGTTGCCAAGAAGAGATCTCTCTACCAGTATGGCTGGTCCCTTTCAAGAACTGGCAGAAATTATGTGGTCTCGTGAATTTCTTTTTTTTTTTTTGATCTGTTGAATCAGCCTTTACCAACAAAAAAAAACCTTGTAATTTTTCACCAGCTCTAGTTGCATGATACAGCTAATTAGATGGTGGAGGGTAGTTATTATCACCATGGGCACTTGCTTCTAGCAGGTCTAGCACAGTCTAGCAGGACAAGTGCTGGAGACTTTGTCCCGCACACTGTTAGAAACCCCGGGCACTGACATATGAATACTTCAGTACTGGGATAACACCAGTTCCTGCAGAGAGAACATGGGCAGAGATCCCACAAGTTATGCCTGAAGAAGAGCTGATTAGGGATGCCAAGCTTTGTCCGTGTGTAAATTTACAGTTGGTGGCATTTCCACTGTAAGTGCCATTGTCAAGATTTTAGTATTGGATTGCAAAAAAAAAAAAAAAAAAAAAGGATTTGACTGAAACTTGCCATTCAACTTCTCATCATCGGAGTAAAATACCATACTGTAGCAAGAATGAAAAGAGAGAGAGAGAGAAAACAACAACATTTAGCAGGTTTTAAAATTATGCAGATATTTTTAATGGCTTTGGAGTATTCAGACACTCACTCATATGTCAGAAAACAGATTTGATTTATAGGAATGACATTTGGCAGAGCAATTAATCCATACTATGTTCTAATCATGTTTGGTACAAGGAGAGGAAAAAAAAAAAATAGTCAAACTTTGCTTTAAAGCTGACTGTGCCAGGAATTATTTTCAAAGAAGGCTCAGAAGGGTTTTTAGTAAGCTCAAGGACAAAATCTGGTCTTTTATTCCTTTACTCCACCACTCAACAAAAGAATGAAGACTGCATCAGATTTTCTAGTTGAAGCTCAATAATTAAATCTGCCTCTGCTGGAGGTGAAATGGGAGTTTGGACCTCTCTGGTTGCTAAGTGGATAAACCCTCCTTCCTACACTCTTCCTCAGACTCGGTGAGACTGTCTGAAGGAAATCTTGAGGGAAACTATGTATAGTTCATAAAAAATCCTCAAGGTTTCATCAGGCTGAAGAGGTATTTGCCTTTGCACGAGTGCCTTTATTTTTCCTGGACCGGAACTTTGATTGGTCTCCATTTTGTCCATCTCAGAAACATTTCTTGATATGCAGATGTTAAGCTCACCACCTGGGGTGTTCTGCTGAGATCCGACTAGCTTATCTTGGAGGGAAAGGCCAGACTGCTCACCTGCCCAGCAGCTGTCCTTGCTCCTCTAGGTATACCCATGGCTGCTTACACCTTCCTTGTGCTGTGGCAGTTCTGTATAAGCATGAGCCTCTGTTTCTTTTACTCCCATTTGAATCTCTGATGTTGAATTCTGCAGAGAGGTAAAACAACTCTGTGTTTCTCATCCAGTGTGACAGACATGACCATTAATAAAAGCTTCTCTTACAAATCCATTATAAAATAAAAGAGCAAGCAGCACATGGTAGTTTTCACTTATGGACTTTGCAGAAGCTGTGAATCAGCTCACACAGTAACTGTGCCATGTCTAACACGACATTAGTGACAGTTTGCTGGGGGAAATATCTCTTAAAGTTTATTTCGCCTCAAACCTCTCAGAATTAATTCTAATAGCTATTCCACAACATACCAATGCTAGATCTGTGCTTGAACTTGTACCATGGACTGCTCTCCGCTAGTGGGTTGGCATTTACCAACAAATTTTTTAAAAAATAAGAAAAACCTAACACTTAATTTGGTTATCCTGTTGGTGTTTTTTTCTAGTTATAAGGTTTTAAACCAAATCTGCTCCCTTCACTAACTCTATTAACTCTCCTTCACATTTCATCTCCAGAATTTCTTGCTTAATTTATTCACAGATGAAAACATATTCCTCTACGCTCCTTCAAGAAGAGCTTTAAAAGTACAAAGTTACACTTTTAAGACAAATAAATAATTATTTTAGCAGATTGGTTTTAACACCTGCTATGAAGATTGCAAAACCATTCACATTTTACCTATAACTCAATTTTCTCACACTCACAACTTAGAAAATATTTGCCTCTGGGTTTAATGGCTTCCATATTCTTTTCTGCCTGAAGATGTATCATTAAATATTATTACTACTGGAGGTATGTTTGGGCAATGTCTTTCAGACGTATTTAAAGGGAAAAATTCTGACCAGACGCAGTATGTTTGGAAGATAAGTACAGAAAAAAACAGCTAGCCTGACCTAGCTTCTACTGAAAATTATACTTCCAGGAAAAAATAAGCTAGGAGAGAGAAGTTCAACGATGTCGAAAAGTGACTTTTGGGCCTGGGTAGGAGCCACTGACTGTTTATCTTGCAGCCAAACAAGAATTCACCCTTTTGGAGGTTTGTGCCAGCTCCATCACCCAACTGTACTGCCATAGTGGGCCAGAAAGAGCTTGGGGCAGTCTATGTGGTGAGACTATAGCTCTTTGGGGGAAAAAAAGTATACCTCAGCATCCATTAAAAAGCACAATAAAATACAATATAGTAAAATATCAACATTAGGATCTGGAGGGAAAAAAAAACCACAGAAAAAAACACTGATTTTTTTGTCTTGTTATCCTTGCACAAATATGAATGCACTCTGTAATGTTTTTTCCTTGCTGGCACATACAGGTCTCTGCCACCAGTGTGAGCTGATGGGCCAAGTGAAGTTGAATGGAGTGGTAAAAGGGGAACCTCTCCACCTTTTAAACTTATTACAGTCCCCTCTCTCAAAGGGGCTGTGTGCAGGCAAAACCTCCTGCCTATAGAAACTCTCATGAGCGTCTCTATACAAACATAGGAGCATTCCTGCTTGCCATACCTGAGCAACTTACACGTTTTGCTTTGATTAATCTACTCTCAAAACTTTCCTGCACTGACTTGTGCCAGCTAGAGAGAGAAGGGGTTGGGGCTTGCTCCTTAGGTCTCCCAGGCTCTGCCCCACACCAACTAGGGGGTAAGGACACCCAAGCAAGCAACCCAAGCTTGCCACCTTGGGTCACCAGCCAGCTTTCCCAGCCTGGAGCAGGGCTGTCTCCACAGTGCAGAGAATGATGATTGTGTTCAGACTTTCTATTGCCTTTCTGTTAGAAAAAAAATCTTGCCTGTCTGCATGTTGCCCTCTGAGTGTCAAAGGCAGTTCTGCACTCACTTTGCCCCCTTCCCTGCAGTCGGCCTTCATTTAAGCAGTAACTTTGATCTCAGCATGGTGCTGTGAGCTGCTCTGCTTTTGCTACGTGCAGCCAGCTTGAGGACAGGTTACCCAAGGTATGAATTCACAGATGACTTTTAGCACAAATAGTCTGACAACAAAATAAACCAAAAAACCCATCCAAAATAAAATTATAGAATAATAACCAAATGTGTCATTTTGAGTCCTATGCCTTTTCCAGGGGAGCATCTCAGGGTGTTACACTCCCACACAAGTTATTCAGATAAAATTGGAACAGATAAAGATCCCAAGCCAAGCAATATTTTGTGTGCAGGTATGAGGTGTGATCCAGTATGCAGCAGAGTCAAAAGACACCTATTCACTTCCCTAGGCCACAGTGCGCAAGCTTTTGCCAGAGTATGGAATCTGATTTACATATTTTCACATATAACATTATATTTTGCTATGAAAACTTTCCATTATACCTGCCTGATGCTTCATCTCTTAGATTTACTACTAATCAGTGCTTTTTCCTTGCACTGACAGAGACAGTCAGTGTCTGAGGCGTCATTATGTCTCATACAAGTACACAAAAATGGTAAATGTTTCAGGTTTGATGTTACAACTGCTCACTGTCACCTTGGTATCTGCTGCTGCCAGTTATTCCCTCCACAAAGTCTTTGTCATAGCACTTATGTTTTTGCTGGAAGGCTTTCAAGTTCTTTTTGCAATTTGAAATCCACATCACACACAGGCATACAGGCACGCACACACACACTGCTTTAAATATCATAAACAAATGATACCACAAGCCTTTTCAAAGCATCTTAAGGAGCTCTTCTGTTTCATAGGATAATGTATGTGAGTTTTTCTGAGGATGCCTTATGCAATATTTTTGGGGTGTTTGGTTTGTCGTGTTGTTTTTTTTTTAATAACAGGAAATAGGTGTTTCGTCAGCGCCTGAATTTTGAAATGTGGAGTGTGGCTTCTTTAGTAGATGTAGCAGCATGTGGGTATTCTCTCCTGATTTTAGAACTCAAGTTGCTATAACAACCCATGGCATCTGTTCAACTCAGTACCTAAGCGGACATTTCTTTATACTTTTTTTCTTTCTTTCTTTCCTTTTGGGTCTCCTATTCTTCTGAAGTCAAGCACTTTGCTTTGATTTTTATTTAAGGAGCTAGCTTATGCTCCAATGTCTATATGCAGAACCAACAGAAAGAAGACAAAATCTGTGCTGAAAAGATCACGATTTTTGGAGAGTATCTGGCTGAGTAGGACAAGACCAGGGCTGGGATCTGTTCCTGCTTCAGTGAAGATTCACCAGTTCCTGCTGTAGCCTGAAGTTCACTGCCACAGCTTGTGAAAGTGAGAGTTTCTCTGTTGAACAGAGGAGTGACGGACACTACCAGGGAGCCACTGGCAGAACAAGAGCCAACACATGTACAACCTATATAACTATCTCTGTATAATTATTGTTTCCTTCTTATTTACTGCTTTCTTCACTTCTGGAGAAAAATTTGATTTTTAGTGAAATGGATTTTTTCCAAACTGGGGAGTAGGATGGTGGTGGAATAAAAGAGACAGGATGCTTTTCATTCACTCAGCGTAGCAGTGCTACATAGGCACTGGAGTTTGGATAGCCCACCTCCATGTGTTAGCTGCCCAGGTTTCATGTTTCCCTGGCTGTGGCACATTGGGGAAGGTGTAGACCAACCACCAAATCTTACAGACAGAAGAGAACAGAAATATAGCTACAGTTCCCATGAAACAGACAGGACACTGGCTTCAAATATGGGAATATTTCTGGTTTAGAAAGAAACACTTTGTCTATGAATTTTAAAACATACTCATTTAGGATCTTCTGCCTCTATAAATCACTTTCATTAAAATCTCAGTTTTCCACACAAACAAAAATGCTTTTCACAAAAACATTTACATTTTCTCATCAGTCCAACTCCAAAATGCTACTACTGTCAATCAGCAAATTGTCATACACAGGTCTGTCCAGCCCCCATTGTAATGTCTTCTCAGTAACCAGGAAAGGAGATGGCATTCCTTAGGGACCTCAGGCCAAGCCTGAGCATCTCAGGTACAATAGATAAATTTTCACAATCTGCAGAGCAGCCAACTCTCCCATATGTAATTCTGCACACAGGTAACTTGTAAATGAACTCAAATATAAGCTGCCCAGTCTGGCTGCAAACACATCTCTGAGTTCAGGTCTCCAAACCAAGGTACTGCTGAGAGATGTGCTCAGAGCTACGGACAAGGAGATGAGGCTCATTGTAGGTAGAATTTGAAGGCTTTGGGCTACCACATGAGCTCTGCAGAAAGGCGGCACTGGGAAGCTAAGCTCCTTGTTGCAGCTGACCCTGTCTGCAAAGCAACTCTCCAGCAAAGAGAACTTATACAGCTAGCAAGAAGCCCGGTATGCTGAAATGATGTGTCATGTCACTTCTGTGTTGGCCACTCCCCCACCTCATTGTGTCTCCAGATACTGAAGGCAAGAGTTCACAGGGATTAGTATGCTCAGCAGCAGCCAGGGTTGAACCACACAGGTGGGACACAGTAGCACTTGGACCAAAGGAGCAGTTCTGGAGGACAGGAGGTGGCCCAAAGCCATCTGAGAGACTGGGAGCATGGAAAGTCTCCAGAGCTGTCTGTCCTCCTACAGTCTCTGCTTTATCCTTTGCTACCACTAGATCTAATCTTAATCTTCACATGCACCTAGATAAACAGCAATATCTGTACCTATCAAGAAGACACATATAGCCAAGGTGTCCTTTGGCTCACATAAGGGCTTTCAGGGCTAACCATAAGTAATCCACTACCATGAAAGCTCCCATGAGGAGCAAGCAACCTGGTTTCCCATTTGTCTCATGAAGCACGAGAGAATCTTCTCTGAAATCATACCTTTCTCCTTCAAAGCTTCTGTGTATATTTGGTAACTTTTACATATGTCTTTTCTGTACCACAGCCACAGCTCCCACCTGGAGTTTTGCAACACTGTCCACATGTTACCTTTCCTGCAGGATATAAATGTGTTACTGATACTATTTTTGCACTATAGAGAGAAAATGAGAGTAAAAGAAAGCAGAAGGAATGAAATTGCACGCCAACTGCCAAAAGAGGGCTCACCTTGCAAGGTAGAAAAGAGAACAAAGATTAGACCTCTTTCCCCTTCAGCTTGAAAATGCACAGAGACAGTGTCTCTTTACGGGCACAGGGCTGAACACCATCCTGAACTGCCAGTAATCTTGTTACTGGTCAGGCTTCTAAAGAAACACATCTGAACTGCCTCACCTCAACCCAGGCAGGTAACACTGGCCTCTGTGGCTCAGTAGCTGTGATGATGACACTCAGGCCATGCTGATGGATGTGACAGATCTCAAAGCAATGCAGGAGAACCTAGGACCCAGACGCCTTGCCATCAAAGGACTAGTCACATTCAGCCTCCTCACTACTTATAGAATAATTTCATTTAGAAAATATCTTTAGGATTATTGAGCCCAATTGCTAACCTAACACTGCCAAGCCCATCACTAAACCATGTCATTAAGCATCTCATTTACACAGTTTTTAAATATCTCCAAGGATGGTGACTTCACCACCTCCCTGGGCAGCCTGTGCCAGTGTTTAACAACCTTTTTAGTGAAGAAGTTTTTCCTAATATCTGATCTAAACCTCTCCTGGAGCAACTTGAGGCCATTTCCTCCTGTCCTCTTGTGTTGTTGTGGTCCCACTGTGCTCTGCCATGAGATAGACAGAGAGACGGACAGATAGACTCTATTTCTTCTCTTTCCTTGGAAGAAATTATGTAAGTTGTTTTTATTTGCTCCCCATACCCTTTCTGATGAGAACTGTCAATACAGCCATCCCTTAGATGGCCTCCAGTTCTCAAGGCCCAGTGCCCTGCTATAGGATTTGCTGGGGAGCTCAGCCAGAACAGAGTGGTGGTGCCCCGCAAGGCTGAGGCACTGCTAAGATAGGAGCATGACAACTAATGCAGGACGGGCAGCAGCACTGACACTGGACTTTCATTCATCAGTTATCAGCAACTTTGGCACTGACAGGGCTCCCTATTTCTTTCCCATAGTCTGAAGGGAAAAAAACATGTGGTCACCCTCAGTGATTCCCTGTGGGAGCTGAAAGAAAGGGGAGAAATGCAGAAACAATTGTAGCTACTGTAGAGATCATGTAACCCAAAGTAAAAGTAGGAAGGATGACCCTGGGGAAGATCTATTGTTTAGGCAGGAGCCACATTCAAGAACTTACACACGGTGCCAACTCCAGATCAAGAGCCAAAGACTGACTGCAGATGGATTTATCCTGTCTATTTATAATGTCTATTGACAGCAGGTATCACAGAGCAGCACTGGAATCCTCACCCTTGGAGTCATCCATGCACAAGTACTGCCAAGTAGAAAAACAAAACTGGGTTAAGAATTTAAACCACTTCCAACATGCATATGTGAGGTTCTACTCCAAATTAGGATCCAGAATCAGGGTTCAAATCCCCTGAGTGTTTTGTGAGGCCACATTGTCTGCAGGAGGTGTTCTACCCTGACAATCAGTCAAAATTACAAATCCCTCTGAATATTTTGAGTGTTTGGTACACTTTGGTACTACATTTGCAGTATTTCAGTGACATTAAATTCTGGACTTTTCGACGTGTAATCAGCATTGACAGCTTGCTTCTGCAACCTAGCAAGGTGAACATGAGAAATTGCCTATGTTTCTTGGGCAGGTTGGGACTAAATGCAGATCATGAGATGTTTAAAAGTATTTTCATTAGGCAGCATTTCCAGCTGTATCACTAACACTGTTCAAAATGGAAAGCAATTCTTTTCCTGGCACAATTTCAGAAGATTTAAAATGCATCATTCTAATTACTGCCTGACAAATAATCCTGGAATGCTAGCTGAGAAGTTTGCAGTGCAGACAACAGATACATTATCATCACACTGGTATATTGAACTTTTTATGATGTCTAGGTTATAAATGAGTGAAGGCATCCTTTGCCACTGGCAGAATACAGCCCTCTAGCACCCAAGCTGAAGGTTCAAACACTAGTATGACACAGCTATAACTCCAAGGTTATTTTGTGGTAAAACAGTCTAGAACAGTTACCAAATCTGTCTTCAGACTACTCTTGATCATTTTGGATGATGATTTCATTCAGTCTTTCCAGAACTTCAGAGAATTCCTCCACATTAAATTAACTCTTTGCAGTTCTGTTTTCGTTACACAGTTACTGTCTAATCTCAGGAAGGTCAGAGTTTCCTTTCTCAAGGCCACACATTGATCTATATCTGTTTCTAGCAGTAGAGTTCAGTTCAAACTTCTTCAGAGGTCTGAATTATTCAATTTTTTTTCCCTGCTCCAGGTTCCTGGCAATGACTGGGAGCTCCATGTTCTAAAATACCAACAGTAACTTTGTTCTCCTCATACACACAGCCCCACTGTGACAGTTCAGGGGATGCATAGAATTCATGGGACTGTGGATACGCCTGCTTTGGCTGTATGAGGAATCTTCCATGCCAACTTTTCTAAGCATTGCCTGTCACTTGTATGAGGTGCACTCAACATGCAGAGTTGATTTAAAGCCAAAGCCCAAGTGAGTCCAAGTGAACAAGTGAGATTCACATGTCAAAAGATCAAAAGAAGTTTCAAGTGGGAAAAGCAGTCATTAGGAGAGGAAAGAAAGTAAAGACAGATTGAAGTCCCCTGTGCCTCTGTAATGCCTATACAATCATGAACTGAAATGAATAATGTAACCAAAAATTCTGTCATCTGTAAACACCTCCGGCAGTAACTGCTTATCACCCAGGCTAGCAATGTGGACTGATTTCATGGTATTCAATTAATTTAAGCCCTCCTTTTTTTTTTTCTTCTTTTTTTTTTTCTCTTTTTTTTTCTCTTCTTCTAAGAAATAGCTCTTTGACATAAACATCTTTGTTTGGTGTATCACTAGATCTGTTGCTAATTATAATGCTGAACCCAGATGCTGGTGGAGGAAATTAATCTACGTCCTGTGTAGTTTGTTGGGCTTGTTTCAGTACGTTTGCCAAATATTTAGTGAAACCCTCATATGACTTTTATTATTTGGAGATAGATATTAAAGGGACAAATATTGTTTTTATTCTAACTGGTGTAAACCTAGACAGTTCCATGGAGGGAAATAAATACAGTTACATTACTCTGGATTTGCATGACATTAGTCTAGATTTACAGTACTGTAAATCCTCAACAGTGGAACTAGGAAGCAAAACCACAGCTCTTCTCTGAAAAGAGTAGTTTTGATCCTGAGCAAAATGCCAGTATTCCACCTTTATGTTGCTACATTGGCATACAGAAATCACTTTCGTTTTTTTACAAGTTCGCCTACAGAAAACACTTGTGGAATAACTGGCATCAAAATGACTCTGTTCAGAAAAGCATAAATGTTTCATTACAGAAGAGTTCAAGCTATGATCTGCTCTGGGAGCCAATGAGCTTCCTTTGCCTCCTTGGCTCACCTGAGTTTCGCACAATAATCTGTAACACATCACCAGCAGAGGAAAGTTGCTGCTGGTGGGAGATGTTTGTGTGGGCCCACCCCAGGGTGAGCACCAGCCTTGGACATACAGACTGCAGATATGAAGCCCATTAATAGCTTACTTGGGTGCAAGGGAAGGAAAACATTTCCATTGCACTAGGAAGAATGCTCCAACCAGGGGAAAAAAAAAAAAAAAGTCTTTCAGCTAAAGAAAAACTGACTATTTCTCTGAAAAAAAAAAAAACACTGGGTTTTGCTAATGTCCCCTTTCTCCATCCATTTTGACAACATAATATTTTCCTGTTGCAAAACTGTGAGGTGGAAAACCACCAAAGTAACTGGTATTTCTGCACAGAAAACAAATGTAAACTTTATCTTTAAGCTTAGGAACAAACAAACCTGACAACCTTTAAATCAAAACTCCCCAAAGTCAGCATTCCCCAAACAGAAGCAAATCTATGTTGTAAAAAGTGTATTCTCCATAAGAAACAAAACTGACAGAAAATTTCCCACCCTGCTCACTGATAAAACTGAGTAAGCCAGAAAAGCATCTCTGTATGCCAGCTACCGTTTAAGGCAGTAGTATCGTTTCAGCAATACAGATCTAAAGACAGGAAATTTCCTGGGGGAGGGGGGGGAATAAAAACCCTGCTGCAAGATGATAATCTCTGGTAAATGACTGGCTGTTAACCCCAGCTAGTCATCATTTGCAGGAAATGCCATGACCCTCAACTGAGGTGATGATTTTAGAAAGAAAGTAGATATTTATAACACAATAATATAATTTTTTCATTCAAATAGATGATGTGGTTTCATCTATGGCATTTAATAGTCATTTAATCTATGGCATTGTTAATTGTAGTTGCGCTGTTGGAAAGCCACTTGTCAGAGAAGCACCAGATTCTCCGATTAGGAGTGTGAAATAGGCTGCTGCTGTCAGAAGGGGTGGAGGGAAGGAAGCTTTGCAGCAAGACCCCTGTCAGTAAGATAATGATTTCTCATTTCATGGAACAAGCTGCAGAACCCAACTCACATGTTAAGAGATCCTCAAGGATCCATGTAGATCAAAATAATCTACAGAAGCCTGAGGCTAGCTGTACAAACTGAGCAAAGTCCAGTTCTCAGCCTGACAGTAATTGAGTGGAACAGATTTTAGGCCAAACAAGTTCTTGCTTTGTGCTGTGTTTAGAAGGCCTCCACAGTTTTCTCCCACCCATGTACACTAAGCAGAAGCAGAGCACTGCTGCTGTGTTGAGAGGATCTTCTTTTTACTGCAGACCTGAAGACACTGCCACCAAATAATTCTCTTCAGAACATTTATTTTCTCCCTTACATTCTTTTGCTCTGGTATTCTCTGTGGAGCTGTTTGCCACCTGAGTTTGCTCTGCATTTTGCCTAGACTACACAGGTTTAATTTTCAAGTGTCTTTTCCAAGCCAAGAGGGGCAGAAGTAATTTGCTACATTAGCAGGCATGTTAAGTATCTTTCCATGCAGCCGCAAATGCTTATCCTTTTTGACAGATGTGTCTTAAACAGCAGAGGGTATGTTCACCTTTTATGTGGGTTTGGAGAGCTCCAGTGCTTTGTGGACTCTTTTGGGCTAAAGCAAACAACGTAATTTGCCTTTCTGCAGCATAGTTCCAACTCAAGCTAGAATTTGGCAAAGCAAAACAATGCTAACAAAGCAAGTGTGAAGGAAATCTGAATATTCATTATTTGCATGGCAATATCTTCTACAGTCCTTTGGACAAGTGAGACCTTAGACTTGCATTATTCTCCCAGAAGTCCAGCTACGCCTCACAGCTCCCCAGTCAGCAGTGCCCAGAATTGAGACTTCAGCCTTGCTTTGGTTTCCTGAGGAAGGCTCTCAACTAAGATCCTGTGCTGCTGCTACTCACCAGATAAACCTTTCTAACTGCATAGGGATCTGAGGGAGAGAGGCTTTGACCAGAACACTTCTGAGGACACTGGTAAGAGCACAGAAGCCCCAGGCTGTTCTAATGTACATCCCATACATTCATGAATGGAGTCAGGGTATAGAGAATGCAGTTTACAAACAGTCCAGTTGCTACTTTAAAGGCAAAGAAAGAGCTGGGAACAGCACAACCTTACTCTCCTAAAAGTGCATCTGGGTTTCCAGAATCACAGAAATCACAGCAAAAATATGACTGCCATACATTTACGAAGCTGACTTCAGGTGGACAACCTGCTCTGACAGATTTTGCATTAACATGCCAAATTGTACTTGCTAACACTTCACATCAAAAAACAGGTGCATGCATACATGAGCAAGCAGCAAACCAGGACTCCAAGCCCTGATCCAGCTGGAGCTTGATCCAAAGAAGCATGGGACACTGCCAGGGTTCTAACATGAGGCTGGGCTCCAGAAAGGATGGGAACCACTAGACGACACAATTCTTTGACACAGGTGGAGCCCAACCTGGAAGACAACCAAATACAGAGAAGCCACTACAGCCAGCATTCAACACAGCTTCACACAAGTGTCCTCCTGTAACCTTCTTGCTTTACAATCATTTGCACAGGGAAAAGGCAGTAGCAAGCTGCACTACAATGAAGAGCAATACTTTCAGAAATCGGTGTGATATACATCCCTGTAGGATAATTCTTCATACAGGTAAATATTGTCCAATTACTCTTCAGGTATGCATTTGATTGTCATTCAGTCCATAATGAATGCTATCAGTGTAGTAAGCTAATAGAATAAAAATGTTAACTAAGATTATTGATACTGCCCTGTATCTAGTCCATTATAATCTCTGCCTGGAGATTGCAGAGATCATAACAGTTAGCAATAAAAAAATTTTTGTCCACAAAGAAGGAAGATAACCACTGATGTATATTTAGAAGCACTTAATGACTTAAGATTTCTAAATTCACTATGCTTATTCCAAGTAATATGATACTACTGTTTCATAAAGAGTTTCTTGCATTGCCCTTTCAGTTACAAATTCTGATTTTTCAAGGACAACCTAATACAGAGTCATTTAAATTGCGAGCATTTATATCTCTAATAAACTGTAACCTGATAATCAGGGACTATAAAGGATTTTTTTCTCTCTTACATTATCACAGAGCTGCTGTAAAGGTACAAAATCCACAGAACCGTGTGTACCTAGACCCAATGACAAATACAGGACTTCATCCTGGCCTCAGCAAAACCCAATAAACTGGGACCCTGAGTGAAAAGGCTAAAATGGTTGTTCCCCTCAAATATTTACTCATACTTCCTCCTTTCTCAAACTAGATGCCAAACTCCTGCTCCATCTCACTTGCAAGTGTTGTTTGCCTCTTTGCTTTAACTCTTCTGGTGCTCTTTGTGAGCAGAAATGCCCAGCGCAGATAACATCCACTGTCACATTTACACCAGGAAGGGACTGGCAGAAGAGCTGCCGTTTCTGTTTTACAAGAGTGCTTTAGGCGTTGGCATGTGTGTACTCGAAGTGGCTGTTCTACTTCCTTCTCATTTTATTGACTTACTTATTATGCCTTTGTTTTACATAGGGTGGACAGAAACACCCTGTTTAGGTTCACTTTTATACAGAAATCCAGCAGCAGCCAGGCAACTCCAGTTCCCTGTGCTAATACTACATGAAAACAAAGATGGCCTCACTGAGTTTACCTGGTGCCCCAGCCAGACCAGGGATCCCTCTCCAAACACTAGTTTAAATGCTATAAATTCTGCATAAGGCAGATGAAAATCTCCTTGTACAATTTGATTTGTCAACTTCAATTCTACTTACCATGAGTGCCAAGCATCAACACCATTTCCCCCCAACTCTATAAGCTTCTCCTTCTGTTTCTGTTGACTAAATTCAAGCGACAGAGTGAATTTATGAGAGGAAGAAAAAAAAAATATTAAGAGGAAAATACACCATGGGCAAAAATGAAGCCAGAACAAAGTTTGACAGCAAACA
Organism: Urocolius indicus; assembly: GCA_013401255.1. Taxonomy (NCBI): domain Eukaryota; kingdom Metazoa; phylum Chordata; class Aves; order Coliiformes; family Coliidae; genus Urocolius; species Urocolius indicus. The sequence goes on from WBNH01011844.1 coordinate 372,893, forward strand.
AGGCATGTCCTCACCTTGGGCCAGGCACATACTCCTGCTACTATGGAGAGAACAGTGTTGCTGACTGGGCATCTGTGGGGAGCACAGGCTTCACCTTCCCAGAGATGGAGACAGCTTCATTTTGCTACCAGACTCTCTTGGCCTTTCCCTTTTTAAAAGGGCTGGGAAAAGAGAGGCCTATGTACAAGCAGTGTAAATAAATCCAGAGACATAATTAAACTGCCTTTACAACAATACAAAACCAGCAAAAACATGTTACTGTTTTTAGTAATAAATTTCACTTTTCAACTTGAACAGATCGTAATAGCTTTGGAATTGAAAGTCAACATTTTCCTTACATTCAGCAATTCACATTTCTCTTACAATGAATCTCTTTTTAATACATAATCAAAGTCACTACATCCAAAGATGAAAACATGCAAACTGGCCTACAAGTCTTCAGCCCTGCAAGGTGGCAGCTGCATGACAGATTTCAGGGAGAGGCTGGACCTGGTCAAGGCAAGGGGTACCTTTGCTACAAAACACTCTCCAGAATCAAGGGGTCTGGGGATTCATAGCCATCTATGAAGCCAATAGCTAAAGCCTTTCTCACTGGACCAGGATGGCATTTGCTACCCTGCTTGCTCCACTGCAGGCAACCACCACGCTTCAGCCAGATGCAGTACAATGTTGATTTTAGCCTCGGGCCTTTAAAGGCTGCAGCTCTGCTCTGTCCCTTTCCCTTGCCAATGGTGCTGTTTGCAAAGTTTTCAGCAAAAAGTATTTATTGAAACTCTGAGGGAATCAAGCATTCATTAGATGCCCTATCAGACGTAAACTACATTTTACATGGTTCTGCAAAGGAAATTTCTGCAACAAGGTTAAAAAAAGTCACTGCCAAATGTTTCAGAGGAATAATGTTTATTGATCGAGACTGATTCCCTTCTCCCTGTTGAAGCTACAGTCATACAGTGTCAGTATAAGCCAAAGCAGAATCAGGTCTGGCTAATTTTAAAGGACTGCACTGCTGAACCACTCACTGGGTGTGTCAAGTGGGTGGAAAAGCTATTAGTAGTAAACAAATAATTTTGGCTACCTGGCAGTTAGGAGCTCAGGAAAGAGAGAAAAGTGGAGAAAAGACATCTAGCACAATCAATCACATTAAATAGCTCAGTGCTTAGGAATGCAAAAGCTTGTCATATCCTCTTAATTATAAAGGTAAGGTTAAAAACAAAAGACACAATTACAGCTGAAAAAACATTTCATTTAAAGAATAAGTGAATAGTTACACATCCTGCATCCTTCCAAAAGAAACATTTCTAAGGTGGAATATATACATAAAACACCATCAGAAACTCAGCAACACTATTTTAGAAACTTCTGACCTACAGAGCATTCCCTTCCTAAGAACATACTCTTGGTGTGAAAAATTACTTTGTAGACACGTTATGATTTTACAAAGGCTGTGTGTTGGAGCAGAAGTTTTCTTGAAGCAATCAAAAAAGTAAGACTATGGTAGGCCTCTCCAGCTACAGACATCCTGTCCCCAGCTACAGACATCTCTGCATGGGCCTTCAGAGACAGACTAAGCTACATGGAACAATATACATCCTCCACTAATATCAGGCCCGATATTTAGCCTTCACCTTTCCAAATTCTGGATTGCATTCCTCTCATGCTGGTATCAATAGACAGTAATGAAAAGCTCCCTACTCCACATCTTGTATTGCACATTTCCTGAGCTACTCAGGCAGACACAATTTACCCAGCTAACGTGGGACTCCCAAGACCTTCTGCTAGGAACTGCAGCTTTGGGTGTTCAATGTTGTTCTGAAGTTTCTTTTCATCTTCAGTGATTTGTAATTTTAAAGACCGGCCTCAAGGGGGAGATGCCACAGTTAAGGATTTTCGTTGATCAGCCGGTGCACATTGTATTAAGTCTTAACATTCTGGTCAGCCCAAATTGCATTGCCAAGATAATCCATCTCCTACAATATCCTTAGCCTTCAAGCTATGCTTTCAGTGACAACTCACAGTGACCTTCTGCTGGCTGGAACCTGACCATTGCTCCTGAAATACAAATCCACATCAGTGAAATTGTCCTAGTCAATTCCACAAGCCAAATTGGAAACCCATCCTTGTCAATGGGAGGGCAGAACTGATTCCACTGCCTCGATCAGATCTTTGCATAAAGCACATGCTGATTATAGGGATGTAAAATGCTTTGCAGGATCACATCCTTGGTTTCCAATAATTTGCAGCACCTTATTCTGGACACAGTTCCACTAAATTTTACACTATTTGGATAAAAACATAGCTCTTTGGTATCCTGCTCTCAGCAGCATGGACATCAACCCAAACTTGTCTCAACTACATTGACCTAAACTCCACTTGTAATTGCTTCTGGTTCCCCAAGACATATTTGGCCTTCTAATCAGGATAAGCTTGGTGCCATGCACTTCAGGTCATCTATTGTTTGTATTTACAAAACAGAAAATATTTGCAGCATTCATTTCATTAGGGTATTGACATTTCTAATGACAGATCATGCATCACCAGGCTGCTTTGAAGAGCCTGAAATCCATAGTATCTTGGCTCAAGCTGAGGTGAAAAATCTGAAAATACAGATACATGTAGTTTCAGGGCATGCAGGAAGGCAGGTGTACATGTGGTGAACCAAGGCAGACTGGTGGGTAACAAAAAAAACTTTACACATATTTGGGAGCTCTGGTCCAAGTACAATGTCCCTGCATCGTGGGAATACATTCAAGACACAATATGGACAGTGCTCAGTCAGTCAACAGCCTATCTCAGAATTCACTGCACTTAGATGGGTTTCAGGGACAGAAAATTCTGACAGTTGAGTCTGATTTCATACTTTTTCAGAAACTGGACTTTAGCAATTTACTATGGCAAAGACATACTCCTTCCCTTCCAAATATGGCCACTTGGAAAGACCATCTGTCAAATGTCCTTTCCAAGGGAAAAGAGGGTTCTTCTCAAGTTTCTTAAAGTTATTGGTAACTGTATTGTCTGTTGCACATATGTCTAGTTCCCTTCCCTTCAATGTAAATCTGTGCTGAAATCACAACTTGTATTCTTATGCAGCTTTTCTCAGGTATGCATAAGCAAATATTTGAAGTGTTTATATATTTGTGCTCTAAACCTAGTCTGACTTACCTAGCTTTAGCATCATATTAAAAAAATTAGCATTGTATCTAGCTCTGGCATAAAACACAAATTTGATGGAGAGGAGATTGGCAGGTAAATCAGGGGGTTAATATTCTGGTGCTTTTCCAGCAGCCCCCCAAGGAACAGGGAGGTTTTCTGCAAATAAAACCAAAAGGGAAGTAACTCATGCTCCTGGCAGCAGCAAACACTGCCGGAGGTGTCTTCCCATTCCCCTGCAGACAGCAATGATGTGGAGGTGTGCCACAGCAAGGTAAGGACCGTGCTGGGGGGAAGGTTGCCTCTGTCCAGCAGGTCCCAAGCTGCTCATCCATACAAGCATGCTCTCTGCACCCATGGCACACTCTTATGTGTGCTGTATCTCCTGGTGACCAATGCACATGATGAGAACTGGTAAAGTAGTTGAGAACTCTAATATAGTATCACTTGTCTATTCAAGTTCTTCACAGATATTAATGGGACAGATGAAATAAGCGATGGGGCTCTAAGTGATCCAGCTTTTACTGGCTCAAACTGGAACTTGAAAACAACATAAACAGACAATAAACTCACTATCACTAAAGGAGATTTACAAAGCAACATATAATTTTGTTGAACAAAGACAAGTTACCAGACATTTGCAAAGCCCTAAGCTCACCTTAGCACAAAGAACTCTAGAAAGTATCAAAAAAAGTTATACAGGGAAAGTGAGAGAATAAAATAAATTCCCCTAATGTACCACAAATATCAACCACCACACACTACCTACAAACCATATGTTTTTCCCATCTGTTCTGTTATCTTCAACTGAATTTATAGTATTTAGGCTATCAGAAGAATTGTCAAGCCTGAGCTTGGGCAAGATTATGAAACCTAGGTGTTATGACACTTTAAAAGACATTTTCCCTTCCCCCTACCGCACTAAGCACAAAACTGTAGATTTCTCACTGCATACTGGTTCTGGTACTACAGAGGATGCTATGTGTGTTCTCAGCTACAGGAAGTAATAGGGCATCCCCAGCCCCCCCAACAAAATAATAGTTACTGTGCCTTTCTGGTTTTTCTCTGTATTCCCCATCCTTCTCTCTAGGTAGGTCAAAGAGAGAGATGTGCAGGCTGAGGTGGCAGGGCTGCTTCCTGCAGTGCTGTGAAGCAGTAAAGTTCAGGTAAATCAGCAGGGAGCTCCCAGTTCTGCCCCAGCGAGAGCCTGCTCTCTGGTGCAGGGCTCCAGGAGCACCTCTTGAACTCTCAGTTGCTGAGCCAGAATTTCAAATTTGAACCAACAGAGGCTGTAGATCAATGCTGTACTCATGCAACAGTAGCTCAGACCAAGGCAAGAGAGCAAGTTTGCTTCAAAACATACTGGAAGCAGAGGTCTCCTTGGGAAGGAAACAACGAGGCCCTTAAAGCAATTGTCAGCATCATCAAATAAAAAAGACACCTTGCCTGCCCCACTGTCAGAGAACACTGTGGCTGCTTTTACCCTACCACAGAGCCTGCTTCCACAGATTGCATGCCACTGCCACTGAGGAAGCCAACATCTTTAAGTTGGTCTAAGAAAAGGTACTTTTGAACACAGCCCGGATGGCACACAGTTTACCCCTTTGCCACTAATCCTACATCCAGCCTTTTAAGAAGAGCTCAGCATGCAGGATATTTAAGTTTCTTAAAAGCACAGCCCTAGTCTTGGGGGCCACATTTCTAAGAGGTATTGTTGTGGCATGTTAGCACTCTCCTGGATATGCAGCAACACTGCTTTTAAAAGCGTACACACACATAAACTTCTTGAAAAATGCCAACCCTGACTGTCAAGTCAAATAATAGTCATTCACACTGAACTCTACCCTCTTCGTGCACAAGATACTCCAGTTTGTGCATCACTTGCAGTAGCTGTCTACCTCTCAGCACCTCCATCCAGAAAGCAACATGACTTGCACAGCTCCAAAAGCCTCCTAGGAGGCCCACAAATAAGTACAACAGGGAAGATACCAGTTTGGTTTTTCACTTGCAAAGGATTACGGTAAACGTAACAATTTTCCACACAGAAGGTCTTTAAAGAGTGTGCAGAATTCCAATAGATGTCTCGTTAATGCCAAGTTGCAGAGCAAATGGTGCCACACTCCTGCTGTCTGGTCCAACTGCCTGTTGCCAAGTGGTTCTCTCCAGTGTTGCCTCAACCTGCTGACTGCCAGGTGATGGTCTCCTGCTGCCCCTACCCCTGCTGTGGAACCAGTGCTGCCTCCAGGACATTCTCTCATTTGCTTAAAGAGCTGATTTCTGAAATGTGCTAAAGCTCAACATCAAGCCCTGGGTGAGTCCAGCTCCCTCTTTGCCCTTAAACACTTTGCATGGAGGACATGCTGGCACAGCACCATATCTCTTCTCGTTTCCAGGTTGGATGGCAGATTGCAATGCAATTTTCCTCCCAGTCCCTCTATATTCATGATCTTCACCTGTCTAATCAGCAGTCATTTCCAAGCCTGCTACTGTCACCAAAGAGGCAGATGAATTCCGAAAGGAGTGAGAAGTGCTGTTTCATTCTTTTTCAAATGTTGCTGCACAGAACAGGATTGCAGCTACCAATTTAAACTAAAAAAAAAAAAAGTTTGTTTTTTTTTTTTTTAAAATACTTTTTCAGTAAAGGGAAGGATTTGCACCAGGGATTCCTACATATAGGAAAGTAGGAGCAGGCTACAGAGTCAGTCTCTTTCCTTTTCTTCTCATTCAAGCAAGTCTAGGCCTGGTTGAGTACCAAACACCCTAGAGTGCCCTGGGGAGTGGTAGTGAAGGCAAGCAGGCAACATGAGTACAAGTCCCACTTCTAGGCAATAGTCTTCCTGGCTTTTATCACAAATAGAGCTGTGTAAACAATGGAGTTTGGGGTTCAGTGACTGAGTAGAAATATTAAAAAACCAAATTTTACATTAACCACAAGTACTCTTAAGGTCTGCTCTTGATGAAAAAATGTTTATCCTTTTTTAACCCATTCAGCAAAAAAAAATCACCTTGGTTTAAAGCAAAAATAAAGGGAACCTCTCTTTCAAAACATTCAATATATATATTTTTTTTCTAGAAAGAATAGGAAATAAAACCCATAAATTCCTAAATTTGAGTTTGCAAGATGAAACTGTTGCTGCAGAAAAAATATCTTTCTCTACATTACAAATGCCCCAAAAGCAAATGTGTTTGGAAGTGCAAAGCAGCTTTCTTTGATACAGGTATAGCTATATGCATATGATGCAAAATATTTACACTCTTATAGCCAGAACTTTTAGAATTTGGTCCAAAATGATAGTTGGCTTTGCTCCAAAACTGCATTTGGCACAAATGAAACTGATTAGAAAAAAGAATTGATACAGGGTTTTTAGGCAAATTGTCTCTCAACAGCATCATATTCAACACTGTATTCAGTGCTGTGTAACAAACATACCAAGTTTTCAAAAACTGTTCCACTCATCTGATCTTCCTAAAATCTTGTTAGCAGGGTTGGGTCCTTTTCCCTTAAACATATTCCCTGTAATAACTCTAAATATGAGTCCAAACTTCATCCTCCATAATGTCAATGTAAGGTTGACGAAAGGTAGTCACACAGCCAACAAAAGAAATTCCTAAGAAAGGAATCTGTTCAACTTGATCCAAGGAGTAGTGCAGAAAGTTATAAAATACGTCTCCGCTTTTGTAAATCTCAGAAATCCAATCTGGAACTGACAAATGTGAATCCAGGAGCCTTATAATACTATTTAGAGAGAGCTGCTTTTAGAGTAGAGCAGGCCATGGAAGCCGCTCATGTTTGGAGGGAATCCAAACTTTTATTCCAAAGTTAATCCAGGTTTTCTGAAGTTTTTTGTATGCAAGACATGAAAGACATCATTGTACAGGATAAGCAAAGATAAAATCCTGCAAAAGGTCTAAAAAGCAGGCCAGTCCCACCAGGATTTAGAAGCAGCTCTACTGCTGCATTCATTCATGTACATGTTCAGGAGTGCACATATATCCACCTGCGATGCAGACATGCAGGCAGACATGCTCTCACTCTTGATCTGACATCTACCTCAACTTACAATTACTGTCTCAAGTAAAGCAATGTGCTGCTGATGTTGCAAGGCGGGACAGTTGGTCTGCGATCAACCAGCCAGCCAGAAAGAACAACACCACTGGGGATGCACAGTTTTGGCTTTTCCCACATTGAATGGGGCATTAACTTCAAAGTCTATGATCCCTTAAATCTTTAACAATAATTAATAGGAGAAAGATGACTAATATTTGTGTTTGCCCTTAAACCTGCTCTTGGGGGAGAAAATGAAAGCTCAAAGAAAGTGACATTTTGTACAAGCAAAGTCAACAATATTACTTATTCCTGAATTGGTTTGTCTTAACTTTGGTGTTAATGCTTTACTTGGCCTTGTGCTCCCAAGTGGATTGCATTTAGCACTTCAGTTCCTACAGCATGAAATATATCACTGCGTAAGTCTACTTGTGTTAACTAGAGCAACCTGAGGGCTGCAGCAATGTCTGCCAGTTGCCATGGACTACTGCAGCCCTGAGGAACTGTGACAGCCAAGGAAAATCAGCTCACATCATCCAGTCCTGGATCCCAGACCTTGGGCCTGTGGTCTCCACAGTACTCCTAGAGCTGGGGTATAGGACCCTGCAGGGAACCAACATATCAAGTGACACTTTCCTAGTTCAAGGGAAGACTCACATACATTACCTTTAGTTATTATCTTCAACATTGACCTCAGTAAGTCTATATTTCACTTCAGAAGGCTTGTTTTCTTTAGACATAAACAGTGTGATAGACTTTTTTTTATCTGGTCAAGATCAACGAATTCCTTCTATTCTGACAAGCAAATTTACAGTATGATTTTAAGAGTGGTCTATGTTCACTTCATCTCCAATGTGCCACCTCAAGGAAAACTGTTAAAAATTAGAAAGCTGCTGTTTCACACCAGCCAAAGGTCTGATGGGCAAAGACAGATCTCTTCTATCCCATGTGTAACAGCTATAACAAGAAATGATGCACAAACAGAGAGAGAGTTCAGACACACTAAACCAGTAGAAAAGATAAACCCTGCAGTAGTTTTTCTGAGTCAGCTTTAAATAACTCATAGAAAGAAAAGCAGTAAAGTTGACATTTTTTTTTTCCTAAGCTTTCACTGCAAATGAACACGAAGACATTTATAGATGCTTCCATGCTCACCAGATCCTGGCATTGCTTTTTTCACACCAGTATACTAAGCCAGGTCTGCAAACCCCAAACACTGCTCTCTCCAAAGGCGGGTACGGCAGGCAGTGAGAATTTGTTCAAGAATCCTGCAGAGATCATAGGGAAGCTGAGCAATACAAGAATGCCCTGCAATAAGAAGGTTTTCCCATGTCCAGCTCTGCTGAGTACTCTGCACAAACAACAGCTTGATCTAAAGCCACTCCAAAACAAGAGACCCCTGTGTCACAAAGCAAGGTGCATTTCATGTTCCCTCTGATCACCATCCAGGAAAACTTGTTACCATATTCAAGAATAAGATGAGCCTCAGGACCTAGAAAATGTCCAAATGAGCAAACTAGACCTGGAGTCCAGCCAAAATTTCAAGAATCTCCATCTCATTTTGAAGCCCACAAATTTCTTGTTATTCTTGCTTCAGTTTAGACACCACTTTGTGTCAGGCTGCCAATTAAAAACTATTTAATGTAGGAAAAGAAACAAATAATTAAATTTTGACTGACCATTTCAGTTTCCTACTAATCAATAATGGCGCAAAACTGAGATGGAAGACAAATGTCCCTTATTTCAGGAGAGCTCACTCCAAGGGCCTGATCCAAAAGCCACTACGCTAAATGGGAGTCCTTGGATCAGGTTCTTAACAAGTTTCAGATGCTCAGTAATTTCCATCAGTCATTTGCAGAGATGGGTATGAACTTCAAAGGGTTTGTTGTAGAACTGAATTTCCAAGACTTTGGATCTGAACATCCTGGAACTTGTAGGTATGTTTCTGATCATCTGCAGATGCAGCCTGCAACGAAACAAAGCAGATCCCTAAAGGTTCTGTATTTTGCAGGCAGAAAGGTCAAAAAAGTGTTTTGTTTACAGGAGATGGTCAGTTTATTCTCCCACTGATTCTTATCAAACCCTCACACAAGCCAGCCATGAACCACAAAGATGGGAGCCAAACTACTGGAATTTAATGGCTCATTCTCAAAAATGTATTGGCTCATAAACATACACTACATTCTCATTCAGTGCTAATTTACTTTAACAATAAATTTATTGTAACTTGTATTCCCACTTCAAAGAGAGGTTTTATGTGGCAAATGAGAGGGCCATAAGTGGGAGTTTTCCTCTGGTGAATAAAACAAAGATACAGTAACGTTAGGGAAAAAAAAAAAAGCTCAGTAATTATCCTCCATAGGGTGTAAGGCTATAAAGTAGTAGTGCCTCAAATTATTTGCAGACATGTCCACATTTGAGAGAAATAAAATCTTTCAGAGGACAACACAACTGTGCCACGGGTAATTGCCCTCGCTTGCAAATTAGAACAGGCCCAACAGATGTTTATTCCACCCCAGACAGACAGCAAAATCAGTAGAAAAGGCTTTGCCTCTTTGCAGAAGTGGAAATTTATTAAGTCCACTACGAACTGGTATAAATCAGCTTTGCCTGTACATCTTCCTACAGTGTCTGCTTCAGCACAGAGAACTGATCATCCCTTGACAGGATAAACAGAGATGTGAGCCAGCCCAGAGGCTACCTGGGAGGTGGGCAAGATTCAGAGAGAACAAGAAAGTAAACCTATATTTCTGAGATGGTGTCAAAATGAAGGGAGAGAAGCCTTGAGAAGAACAGAGGAGAGGCAGGAAGGTGGAAGAGGACTCCTGCCTACCTGTGAGACCACAGCAAGCTCCAGCACTGAGCCCTGGCAGCAAAGCTGAGTGCTGAGAGAGGACCAGTCCACACTATCATCAGAACAACTTGGACCCAGAAACCTGACCCCAGAACACTGCAATACAGAGGGATGAATCGCTAAAGGCACCTGTGGCCTCACTCCCATTGATTTAGATAAAAAAAAAAACAACAAACCAAACAACATGAGTGTCTGTGAGGAGATGAGTCTAACATCTCTGCTTTCTGTACTTCTCCTGTCCTTAGCAAAAGCATTTTCCTTTCCTTTCTCTTCTTAAGCAGTCCCAGAATCCTTCCATGACACCACTTGGGTCAATTCAACTACCCTTGGAGTGCAATGTCTCCCTAGCATTATCAAAGATTCTACATTGGAAGAGTAATGCAAAAGAAGAGCTGTTTATGGGGTGTTGGAAGGGACAAGGTCAGCCTGACTTCCACGCTGTATGTCAGTGGCCTGGAAAAACTCTAATACAGCCTTTCTTGAAAAGGATCAATATAATTTTCTTCTAACCAAGATATTTAGGAAACATGTCAATTATGATAAAATTGGAATAGGGAAAACAGTTCCAACATTAAATTGAATGCTACAGTAAATATTTACTTTGACCCTTCATAGCCACACATTTAATATTTATTCCAATTATTACATTTAACATTGAAACTAATAGAACATTTTTTAAAGAAATACTCAACATTTCCCTGAATTTCCTTCATATAAGATACTGAGATTTTCATTTTTCACTTCAATTACAAATTAATTTTAAATTTTAAACTTCCTGCCAGCCAGGAACTTTGGCTCTTCACCACCAACAGTAGTTCACTGGAATCACTGGTACACTTCTAGCCTCTTCCTCCTGTGAGAGCAACTGGGAGTCAGCCCACCAAACAGGTTATCACAGGCTGAAGCTGGCTTCTTCAGCACAGAATAGACGTGCTCAGCACATCAGAAGTGAAGAGTCAAAGACAGCACTACCAGCAAGAGCATGCTCCCACCACATGCCTCAGTCTGCCAAATGGCCCCTCATCACGTGTATACGCAATTGGAAATTTGGTTTTGAACACAGCAATTTTTTCCTATGCTGTCCCAGTTTGTCAGTCTGTCTCTGAAGATATCACTGTACCCCTTTACTTACTGAACAGTTAGTGATCTCCATCTTGCATGTCACATATTTGCATATGTTATTTTAAAAAAAAAAAGTAAAAAAAATTACCCAAGTGCACTGGAAGACACATCACTGAAAGCACCACGTTGAGTCATAGCCACAGCAGCATGTGCCAGGAACATGGTGGCAGCTAGAAAGGCACCACCTCTGAAATGTGTTAGACCTACCATAGTGAGTTTCTGTGGCCAGGTTTTTATAGGGAGAGACAACAGATATGTCTCCTTGAAAGAGAAAAAAAAAAAAACCTGCCAGAAGCTTCCTCCTGTAGCTCATAAGGCTAATGACAGTCAATTCTAAGATGGACCAGATGCTGACCAAAGCCAAGCCAATTTGTGATGGAGGTAATGCCTCTGTGATTAATGTATTGGAGAAGCTGCTGCACAGGAGCTAAAGTGCAGTACAGTAAGGGAGTGAGAATGTGAGAACATCATCTCCACAGACACCAAGGTCAAGGGAGAAGGAGAGAGAAGAGGTGCCCAGGCACCAGAGGAGTTCCCCTGCAACCTGTGGCACAGCCCATGGTGAGGCAGGCCCTGCCCCTGCAGTCATGAAGACCCACAGAGGCGCAGACATCCATCTGCAGCCCATGGAGGACCCCACGCTGGGGTAGGTGGATATCCAAAGGAGGCTGTGACTCCATGGGAAGTCCACACTGCAGGATGTTCCTGGCAGGACTTGGGAACTCATGGAGAGAGGAGCACACCCTGGACCAAGTTTGTTGGCAGTTCTTGTGACCCTGTGAGGGACCCACACTGGAGCAGTTCATCCTGAAGGCCTGTTTGCCCCAAGGATGAGGCCCACACTGGGGCAGTTCATGAATAACTGTAGCCTGTGGCAAGGACCTGTGTTGGAGAAGTTCATGAAGGGACCCTACGCTGTAGCAGCGGGAAGTGTGAGAAGTCCCTCCCCTAAGAGGAAGCAGCAGCAAAGACCATCAGTGATGAAATGGCCATAACCCTCGTTCCCTGTCCACCTGCACCGCTCAGGGGGAGAACGAAGAGTCCCAGGAAGAAGGCAGGAATGGGGGGTGGTGTTTTAAGATTCAGTTTTTACTTCTCATTTCCGTACTCTGTTTTGACTGATTGTTAATAAATCAAACCATTTCTCCCCCAAGTTGAGTCTGTTTTGCTGAGTCAGTAATTGCTGAGTGATTTCCCTGTCCTTATCTTGACTTGTAAGCCCTTTGTTATATTTCTTTCTCCTCTGTCCAGTTTGAGAGGAGGGAGGGTGACAGAATGACTTAGTGGACATCTGGCACCCAGCCAGAGTTAAACCACCAGAGTATGACACACACTTAAACTACAGTTCAGTTTTTGTGCTTGCTCTGCAGCTAAGGTGTCTACTCGCAAGCTTGAGCTCTTGAGGCAAGGGGCTTCTTACTGTGTCCCACAGAAAAACAAAGGTGAAAATAGATTGACTTAAAATTTTTGGGTGTTTTTACGTAAAATTTTTTTGCACAACTGCCATCTAACTTTCTTATGCATGGCATTCATTTCAGTATATATCTATCTGAAGTACATTAAACCATCTGCATATTAAAATAAATATATCTATTGTCATCATTTGGACCAGCAAAATACTTCTGTGATTTTGTATCTGATTCTAGTCTTAATAGTGGACACACACATAAAGGTGTTTGATCAGAGGCACTAAAACCACGCTTAAACACTTGAAGAGCAGTCATATTGTTTTTCATAAGAGTCCATCACACTTTCATCCTCTTCCTTGCCTTCTAGTTGACTTCATGTAATTAGTTTTCTGAAATGCAAAATGCGTTTTCCTCAATTGCTCAAACCCACATGCAATTCCTTGCTGTAACCAGCCTCATTTTCCCATCAGAAATGTTCCAATTGACTCTACTTTGCACATGAAGTTTGGACTAGATGGTCTCAAGACATCCCTTCTAGTCTCAACTGTTTCTCTTCACAACAAAACCAAACCAATGCGAGAGAAAAAAAATATGAACAATAAAAATAGCTACTTCCAAAGGAACAAACTCAGTTCTTCCTACTACATTCATACCCTGCCACTACACCCTTTTCCAGAATATGCCATAATACTTCATACAGTCAAAACCTGATGCCAATCAGCTGAATTCAATCGAATTCTTGCCAAAATATTTAGCAGAGTCTTGCATTATTTGTCAAGCACCTTACAGCACCAACTGTGAGTCAGGTGAATGGGGGAAAATTATACCTTGCATGTGTTTAAACTGGTAAGCTGTCCTAGTTACTGGAGTGGGAAGGTAGTGCTTTAAAACAGAAGCCCAGTGCATCTGAAAAAGCAGAAATCAAATGACATTTGAGGGGCTTTTACTCTAAAGTCTCATAATTTTTAAGACTCTGCTTTGGTGCACCTGAATTTTAGTTTACCAATTATTGTACTTGAGAATATTGATGTTACCAACTGAGAATGGTTTGGAACATTGTAATGTAAAATAAATAATTTTGCCTTTTAACTGTAGTTTTTGTATGTTGCATAAAGTACACATTACAAAGTATTTAAACTGGATTAGGAAATCTAGGACTCAAAGTAGCCTGAAAAAAAGATATAAGTTAATTTCCTAGTATTTGCAAGGGAATTTGAGCAGCTTCATTTTTCCTCTTGCTTCACCAAAGAACTGTGACTATGCTGACACTCCACCAATCTAGTACCTTAGAGAGGACTTCTGACCAAACCACATATATAAAATGATTTGAGGAAGACAAGATCGGCTTTGGCCACATTGAAGGCTGACAACCACCTTCCAGATTTTTCCAAATCCTGCTTTCTTTGTCTCTAGTGACATTTTATTCAGGAGAGGAATGAAAGTGAACCTTTTTGTTTACCTGTTTTATTGCCCAAGCACCTCTATGCTATCTTACATACTTTCAAAAACAACAAGAGGTAGCCCATAAGCATTAGGGACACCAAGGAAAGCAATCCCTACTGCTTGTGTGTGCAGTCAGGATGTCAATTTATCATGAAAATTTGTCTGTAAGGACCAAGACATAATATTGCACATTATTTTCCTTTCTATTTAGATTTCTTATTAATCATGGCAATCTATAAAGAAGTGAGGCTTAATACTTATACTATTATCCCAATTCTATGTTTTCTTATGAAATAACTAAATTTCAAATTACAGCCTCAAAACAACTGGATATGTGAACTACCTCCCCATCCCAAAGAAAAACACATATGGCCCATTTTCCCCATTAGCAATGATGGGAGAACTAAATTAACTTAGAAACACCATTCTAAGCAAGAATTTCCCTAAAAGCTGCGGAGAACACAGAATGTCTGTTTCTGGCACAAATGGGTTAACAGTGCTACCCAGCTGAACTGCAGTTGCTACTGCAGAATTTCTATGGTTTCTATTCCTCTTTGCTAGTCTTGAAAGTAGAGATGAGAGTGTTAAGAGTGCTGTAGGGAGTATCCTCCCCTATGCCCACTCCCTCTGAATGCAGTTGGAAAAATAGACACTACTGCATAGTTAATGTACTGGAGTTGCAGACCATGGATTAACTTTTAGCACCGTGCCCCAAACTCATCACAGGAACGGGCACTATGAGAAGCAGGAGTGGTGCAGCTCCTAACCGAAATAGCTCCCTCTCAAACAAGGGTGCTGTGCCAGGGAAATCGATCTAGCCCATTTTCTCCCAGAATTACTCTGGTCCCCAGGGGCTAATGCCCCTCACACCACTTCCCCCCCCAGCCCCAACTCAAGCTACTGCAACTTTGCCTGACAACTCTGTTACTTGAATACAGCCTGTACTTCCCACTTGGTTGTAGGTGGCCCACTCTTTCTGCTGGCATGCTGCTGCTCACTCTACCCTGCCAGCACACACTTGCACTTGTGATGACACTTGTGAGGCGCAATGGCAGGAATCTAGGGGCAGGGATCTAGGGGCAGTGAGTTACCACAGATAGCAAAAAGAGCACCTTAGGGTGCAGCTCAGATGCTGACATGGCTTCACCCACTCTCTTGGTGCAGGGAGCTGAGCTGTGCACAGGTTTTTTCTTGCTCACACTGTTAAACAATGCTTATGTTTTGTTTTTCCCCAGGAAAGTGCACACCACTGCTTGTGTAAGATGCAGCAAAGGCTTTTGCACCCCTGTTCCAGCAGCCCACCCTGGCCCAACATGGTTATGCTACACACTTTTGTGGCTTCTGGTCCTCTGTGGCTTTGACTTACAGTTATTTCTGGATCTCCAAAAATATATATGAGGTACCATTAAGACTACAAGAAACACTTCCAGTGTTGTAGTAATTGAGCAGTTCAATTTTCCAACACCTTCTCTGGTTCCACAACAAGCTTTATCTAGCATGAATGTCAGTGATATGAGAAACAGGTATTCTTCGTGGGGAACATCCAGCAGCAAAGGTAAATTGTGTCTCTGACATTTAAAACTACGAACTATCTGTAAGAGGAGAGAAGGGAGCTTGTTGTACCATTAGGTGAACATTTATTTGCTGCATATTTAATGTCTGGCAGACTGTATCAGAAGACACCCCAGCGTAACTGGGTCTCTTGTGTCAAGTACACAGCCTCCTAGTTAATGAGTTACTTAATAGCTCATTAAGTGTCTCCTGGGCTCCCCACAAACTCTAGCCATTCCCATGCAGCAAACCAAGCACTGATCACACTTACAAGTGTTTTTCATATAAAATAAAGGAAAGCAGAAGAAAGACTGTGCTAAGATCCATTAAATACATTGTTTAAATTTTTTGTTGTGGAGTGGAGGAAGATGGGCATCCTGTCTGCACATTAGGGACAGACTTTTAGACTGCTCCTTCATTTGGTCACCAAAATGTAGAGAGACAATAAAACTGTTTAATCATCCCATAACACTGCAGCCCAAGTTTGACATCAGGATCTTTCTACTGCACTAAATCAAGACCGAGTTTCTATTTTCCTGGACATCAAGCATCACCATTGGCAGCTCACAGACTGCAGCAGGCAGTAAGCACAGTAGAAGCTTAACTTGGCTTCCTTTAGATCAAAGGGCACAATCCATTGGCACCATAACCCCAACTAAAGTGTCTGGATGGACTTTGAAATATGCTAGAAAACACAAAAGTTTGCAAATTAACTTTTATGTTACATGCCACTCATCTGGTGTAGAGTACATTAAATGCTACCATGGACTGTATCACAGAGTGTACCCAACAGAGGATATTTAATGTTAACATCTGTACTTACAGGGTCACTGTCAATAACAAGTGGTTATCTAAGTGACACGTGACTCAAGCCTCTACCACAAAAGTAGCAATTTCTGTTGTATTTGTGGTTATGTCCTACTATTAACACATGTGTTTGTTTCATTATACACAAATCCTCACTAAGATACTATCTTCAAGCACCACTTCCTCCAAGCCCAAGATAGGTGTGTCCCAAAAGTAGAAAATCAGGAAAAAAAGGCAACAAAGAACTACTGGAACTACTCAAGGAGAAAAAAATGAACCTCTGGAAGGTGGAAAAAGGTCCTGGTTGCTTGGGAAGAGTATAAGGAACATCACCAGAGTATGTAGAGATGAAACCAGGAAGGCCAAAGCCCTTTTGGAATTAAACCTGGCAAAGGAAGTAAAAAAAACCAAGAAGGGCTTCTTCAAGTACATCATTAGCAAAAGAATGATTGGGGAGAACATGAACCCGCTGCTGAAAAATGAGGGTGTCCTGGTCATGGAGAGTGCAGAGAAAGCGAAACTACCAAATGCCTTCTTTGTTTCAGTCTTCACTGCCAAGGCTGACAACTTGGGAAGCCCAGTCCTCACAGGATGATAGTATAGTCTGGAGAACAGAAGACTTTCCCTTGGTGGATAAGGATGAGGTTAGAGACCTGTTGGGCAAGATGGACACTTGACGGGATGCACCCGCAAGTGCTGAGGGAGCTGGCTGATGTTATTGCTAAGCCATCCTCCATAATTTTTAAATGATTGTGGAGGACAGGTGAGGTGCCTGAGGACTGGGGAAGGGCCAATGTTACTGCAGTCTTCAAAAAGAGCAAGAAGGTGGACCCCGGAAACTCCAGGCTGGTCAGCCTCACCTCCATCCCTGCAGAGGTGATGGAACAGCTCATCCTGGATGCCATCCCAAAACACATGAAGGAAAGGATGATTATCAGGAGGAGTCAATATAGATTCACCAAGGGGAAATCCTGTTTGACCAACCTGACAGCCTTCTATGAGTGTATAACTGGCTGGATAGATGAGGGGTGAGCAGCAGATGTCATCTGCCTTGACTTCAGCAAGGCTTTTGACACTGTCTCTTATAACATCCTCCTAGAAAAGCTCAGGCAGTGTGGCTTGGATGAGTGGACAGTGAGGTGGATCAAGAGATGGCTGAATGACAGAACCCAGAGGGTAGTGATCACTGGAGATAAGCTGGAGGCCTGTGGCCGGTGGGGTTCCACAGGGGTCAGTTCTGGGACCAGTCTTATTCAATATCTTCATCAACAACCTGGATGAGGGGACAGTGTACCCTCAGCAAGTTTGCAAACTGGGAGGACTGGCTGATTCCCCAGAAGGCTGTGCTGCCATTCAGCGGGATCTTGACCAGCTTGAACCTCATGAGGTTCAACAAGAGCAAATGCAGAGCCCTGCACCTGGGGAGGCACAACCCCATGCATCAGTACAGGCTAGGGGTTCACCTGCTGGAAAGCAGATCTGCGGAGAGGGACTTGAGATTACTGGCTGATAATAAATTAGACATGAGCCAGCAATATGCCCTTGTGGCCAAGGAGGCCAATGGCATCCTGGGATGCATCAAGAAGAGTGTGACCAGCAGGTCGAAGGAGGTTCTCCTCCCCTTCTGCTTTGTCCTGGTGAAGCCTCATCTGGAGTCCTATGTCCAGTTCTGGGCTCCTCAGCTCAAGAGGGACAGGGAACTTCTGGTGACAGGCCAGCATTGGGTCATCAAGACAATCAAGGGACCAGAGCATCTTTTTTATGAGGAAAGACTGCAGGATATGGGACGGTTCAGCTTGGACAAGAGGAGACAGCAGGGGGACCTTTTTAATACTTAAAAGTATTTGAAAGGTGTATGTCAAAAGGATGGGACAACACTTTTTTTCTACAGCATCCTGTGATAGGTAAAACTGCTTTACTATAAGGATGATGGAGCCCTGACACAGGCTGCCCAGGGAGGTTGTGGAGTCTCTTTCTCTGGAGGTCTTTAAAACCCACCTGGGCACATTCCTGTTGATCTAAGGTGAACCTGCCTGAGCAGAGGAGGTGGACTTGATGATCTTTAGAGGTCTCTTTCAATCCCTACCATTCTGTGATCTGATCAGTAGTAGAATACAGTCTAACAATGAATTAAAAAATCAATATGAATATGAAAATATATAGCATGTTCTCTTGCAGAGGTATCATACTGTCCTAAAGGGGTTTATTCCATGAAAGATTTGGTCTAAATGAGTATTTCACTTGTAGTGACATAGATATGCAACCTATGCCTAAGTTAATACACCAAAAAGATGAATGGAATCTTAGCAGGGAAAATAGCACGCTCAGCTGTCTGGAAAACCTTCTTCAGTGGTTTCAAAAATTACATTAGATTTATAAAATATTTCAAAAGTCAACATATCTTTACGACGTATCCTTGCTATATTTTATAGATTCAGTATGCAAAGCAGATAAATGATGCATGCTCACAAGCAAGCAGCTTATCTGTAGACATACATTCCCTGTCCATATGCAGTATACCTAGGCTTGCAGGCACGCAGTTGGCAGTATTCAGTGTTCCTTAACTTTCTGAAGATCTATGTTTTAACAGGATAACTAAAAACCCTTTCCAGTAATAATCTCTCCTTCCCCCTCAGTTTTCCAGAGAGTTTCATCGATATTTTTATTTTTTTGCTGCCAAGCCATGAAATGTATACAGTTAAAAGTAGTATTAAGGTGGCTTTTATCTTCTTCCTTTGTTTCCACAAGAACAAGCTTCATTGACCCAAGAATCTTCAAAGCAGTATCACTTCATCCATGTTAGTATGCATGGCTGTGTTGCTTGAGCTGCAGAGGAGGCCTCCAGGGCTAGGCATTTCAACATAATGCCAGCAATGACATAATTTCCAGCAAGCCTTTGCCAGAACTTCCTAAGTTTTGGATTTCGGAAGATCTGGAGAAGTGCTAGTGTCTGGTCAGGCAGAGCTTTCCAGGAGCAAGGCAGAATACTGTCCCACCACAGGCTCGCAGGAGAACAGTATCCTGCATCTCTGCAAAAAGACTCCAGAGCCTGAGCGCATCACTTAGAGAAGCACATACAGGCTTCATGGGTACGGCTCCCATGAGCCTTTTTTGCTTTTCCTGTCTTTTGCAAGGAACTGTAATAAACTCTTACACTTTTAAGTTCCTCTTATCCTTGTGGAGACAAAGATAATTTTGAGGGAACTGGCTACTTACTCTGATCCCACACCTACAACTGTCTGTGTTTTATATGTACACCAACCCAGGCCAAGCTATGCCTGTGTAGGCCTGTGAAAGATCTCACTCCTGCTCCTGCATGGCTGCAGAGTGGAAAGGGTAACTGTGCTGGAAGAGATCTGCAAAAGCTCACTTTAAAAGCATCATAACACATTTAACCAAGACAACAAAATGGGAAGAAAGAACAAGAAAAACTCAAAGTAAACTGCATTTGTTCTGGAAATTATTAATATTTGAGACAATAAAGACAGACCCCCCTACATACTATTTTCATAGAATCCCTCCTTAGAGCCAAACCACACTTTTAAGGACTTCATCTCAAAAGAACACTCCCGAATTGAAACAGAACTACTACCATGACTAGAGGGCTGTGGTGCCAAAAGATGTCAGATTGAACACGAAACAGAATTTTCATTCTTTTGTGTACTCCATAAATATTAACAACTTGACACCTCATAATGAAAGCAAAATGCACATAGGCACGGGCAGAAAAACCAAACTAGCCAACCATTATTCTTTTAGGATTACAATTGGAAATTAGTTGTAGAGGTCAGAGTTTTCCAGCCATCTATGTAGGTTTGGATTAACTCTATGGGCACTTAGAGTGCCCAAGAGAAGGATTTGGTCTTGTGTGATGCAAGAGGATTGCAAACACCATGCAACGGCCTGTCCTTCCAGCCCTTTGCTGAATGGAAGCTGTTGTCAAATCCTTAAGTCAGCCAGCTGGCCTCAGATGGCACTTGAGGTCAACAAGCAGAAGAGAGAGGTGCAGCACAGGGCTATAGCACCTAGGTGGCCTGCTGTGGACCCCTCTTGCAACTGCCTAAAACCTGCCGTGGCCAAGTATTTGCAAGTTATGCAACAAAGAAGAAATTTTGGTGGCTGGGCAAGAAATGACAGGGAGAGCACAGCAGCCACGATTTGCTGCAATGCATTGCTTTGATTCATCCCAGTTGACTATTTGCTTACAGATTCTAACTTTATCAATTTATCTGATAAAAAGATCTGTGTGTCCTTAGAAAAAAAAAAGAAGCAAATGTACGCATCACTTAAATCAGAAAAGGAAGGTTTTTAGTGATCTCTGTGTCCATCGAAAAAAAAAAAAGTAGGACATCATCCTTTAGGCAAGAGCTTCCACCCTCCAAGACAGGCAGTAAAAAAGTATAAATTACTAATGGGGGGATGGTGGGGAGGGGGCAGGCAGGCAGCAGTAAGCAAGAAGGTAGATCCCAGCCAGTCTATTAGGGTTTGACTTGGAATATCCACAAAGTGCAGGATGTTTTGAATTCTGAATTTTGATCCAAGCATCTCTCAACAAAAGTTTTCTATATATACCTTGGAAAGAGCTGAAGAAGGTGGGAAATTACCTTTGTGTGTGAAAAGTAATGGGAAATAAAAATAAGGAAATATTTTTTTCAGTTATCCACAACAGACCAGCAAAGGCTTTGCACACACTATCAGGAAAGAAACATTTAAAATATTGAGGTTATTGTCCAGAGTAGAGGCCAGCTCTAGCACATAGAAGAGCACAAGTTGTTAAAATATAGCTCTGTAGTACCCTGCTTCTCCTCTGAAAGTAAGTTTTAAAAGCAGAACATTGCTACTATCACATTTAGCAGTGCCTTCACATATTTTCTTCCACCAATTTTAGAATTAACTTCAGGAACCAAAAGGAGACTTAAAGAGGCAATGGTGCATCAGGCAATAAGAGTATTCCCCAACCAATCACAAATATTTCAACTTTTGGCTCCTTCAAGCTTTACAAGTTCACAGAGAGCCTTTTGAGTGCCTGCCCTTTGCTTACCACAGAGTTTCACCTGCTGTGTCTGAGGCAAGAGTGAGCTGTCACTGAAGGCTCTGGACACCAGGATGAATGATAGCTTCACTAAGGAAAGCTCCTTTCTGATAGTGAGGGTATGCATGAATTCTTTGCTTGCAAGCTCCTGTTGCAGGGATCAGGGCCTTCTTGCAGTTGTTTTGCTTCCGCATCCCCCTCCAGCACAGGACGAAGGCACTGTGGAGTCTGCTAATTAAACAGCTTCTTTGTGATTTGTTATTGTACAATAAGAAGCTAGTCTTAGGTATGTTTCTGAATCTCAAGCTACGTGTCAACAACACACAGGAGAGATGTTCCCAACCTCAAACAAACACAAAAGACAAAAATCCTGTTGCATCTAACCTTAAATGAAGTCTGTTTAAAAGTCTAAGGAACATAGCAAGCAGCTCTGAGGAGATACTTCAGTAACAAGTCCCTAGAAATTACTTGGGGCACCAGGTACTGCCATCATCTTGGCTCTTTCTCCAGCATAGCCTTGGAAAAAATGACTTTACCATCAAACAGCCCACAGGAGCACCTTCTGTACAGTCTCAGACCCTCCTGAAGGGAGCTCAACAGTGCCTGGAAAGCCTTACCATCTCCAACTGAGACAAATTGTATTTTTGTGCTGAAGTAAATATAAACTGTGGGTGTACCGCCCTCAAGGAAGGGTTAGAGCTCTGCAATGCTCCTAGTCTCTAAATTGTTTAGATAATTTCATTTGATTTTGCTGAGAGATCATGAATGTATTTTGCAAAAACAGTAAATAATTACCCATTTCATTCCTTTTGAAGTATTCCCAGAAAGGTGACGAAAGGACTGGGACATTTTGTTCTACATTGTCTTTCCTCCTGTTCTATATTGATAATATAAGATATAAGATTATTTGCTTTAGGTCTTGTTCACATTTTTTCTCTCTACCTCTTGCTGCCCACCACTGTCCTTTCTGTTCCCTGTCAGCTGCTTTAGGGGGACATGCAGGAGCATCTGCTGTAGGAGTACACAGGGGACCAGTGACCCCTGACAGAGGTAACCCACACCAATACCTTTGGAAGAGGCACACAAGCCAGCTCTTGCACCATCTCTCTTTTCAAACTCCTCCCATGTCAATGCTCTGAGCTCCCCCAGTTGCCTTTACAACATAGTATTTTACCTATTCCAGAAAGTTCTTCACCAGGCCAACATACATTTAAGAGCTCTCCCCCCCCCCCCCCCCCCAAAAAAAAACTAAAAAAGCTGTGGAGGATTTTGTAAGGTTGTGCAGGTACCTTACTGCCCAGCCAGGAATACAGTTAGGTCAGCAACTGGACCTAGCAGCCTGTCTTACCCAGCAGATGCTAGTACCTTTCCAGGGCTCAGGGGGACTTGTAACAACTTTTATGTAAAAGTACATAAGAACAATATAAACACATTTATATGAGACAAATGTGTGTGGTTTAAAATTAGCTCATTCCATAAACATAGGTTATTGAACAGCCCCATCTGCACATGGAGAAGGCAGTAATGGCCAGGTGCATGTGTAGGAGAGGGGAAGGATGAAACAAGGAGGCAAAACCAGGAACAAGTAGCTGAGTACAACGTGAGGATCTAGGGAGGAGGAAAGAGGATAGGCCCTCTTAAGATGTCTCAGCAGCAGATGAAGCTAACCTACGTCACTGCTGCTGAGGCTAGTGTGAAGCAGAAGGGCAATTCTGGTGCTGTGGGTGAGGATCATGCAATCCCATCACCACCACCAAGCTTCACTCCTCAGGGACTATCTGCAAGCTGCTGGGCTTAGGCAAGTCTGACAGTCACTTAAGGGTGTCTGGCTGGTGTCTATGCTGTGACTGCCATAGCACTTCACTGGGAATGAATAGGGGCCTGAAAGAGTGGAAAAAGAAGAGGCAGCTCATTATCCTTGGGAAAGGAAAAAACCCATCTTGGCCCACCTCACTGCCTTCTACTGGCATGCATGTGGCCTGGAGAAGAACAAGGAGTCACAGTAGCCCTGAGAGTGATGAGACTGGGAGGGCAGAATCCCCAGCACCACTTCATGAGTTTAACTCAAACATCTCATTTGCTTTTGAAAAAAAAATAGCATTTTGAAACATGCTGAAGCCTAAGTTGAAAGTTTAGAGCTCCCCAAGGGAGCATCCTTAGCTTTACGAGGAAGCGGAGATCGCAAGTGCTCAGGGACAGCAGGCCTGTATCAGAGCAGGAAACACCTTCTCTTGAAAAAGGGAACTGCATGAAAGGGAATCCACAAATACTCACTGTTCTGGAGCAAAAAAAACACAGATGGATCTCCACAGGTCTGTATGTAATGCTCTACAGTTTCATGATACACATGAAATCTGCTGTCTGCTTAGTTGCAGGTATTAGTTGAGCATTTTCTTGAAAAATCCAAATATTTGAAATTCAATGGACATTGGTCACTGAAGTCCCACAGGACCCAGCTCAGGAGCATATTCTCAATTTCTATGCATCTTCACCTTTAGGCATGTGCTTAAAATTACTGAACACTATTGGATTTCATTATGAGTGTCACCAAAAATGATGTGTTAAATATGCTTATCCTAAATTGGCCTTAGACAATCCCAGCTTCTTACCAGAGGAAATTTAAGTCAATACAATTTTGCAAAAAAATATGAAACCTTTTAAATAGACATACTTTCAAATTATTCTGTTAAATCTTTTGATATGTACTAAAACCACTACATTTTTAAAAAAAAATATATAATTTTGCTAATTTAATTTAAACCAGCCATGAAAACAAAGGATTTAACTGCAGTGCTGTTAATGATTCCAACAAAAACCCCTAGCTGTTTTCATGTTTGACACAGACTTTTCCTGGCCTCTTTTAGCTGTCCATACAGTACATTAAGTTAACACTTAATAACACCAGATTAATATATAACAGAGGGTGAATTGCAGCCTCATTTGCTCTATTTATAAAGTTCTATGGGATTCTGGATTTCTTCTTTAGAACATCATAAATATACCGACGTTCACCTTGAATGAAAGTCTAAAGTGCAACTTACTACGGGCAAGTCATTTGGCAAGTAATTTGTGACCCTTAATTTGAAATCACATTAAAAGCACCCACTCTGCTAAATGAGTGATCTAAGGCCAACTGGAGCAGAAGAGCACATTAGTTTCCCACTTCTTCTCTCTCTCCAAGCTTGTGAAACTAACCGAGAGCCAGGCTATTTCCACACAAACACTGTCTACCATGAAATGAAGAAACGCTACCTGCAAGCCTTGCCTTCCTGACAAACATTACTGTGCCTGCTGGCACCCTGGGGAATCTGTCTCTTTTCGGCTTGTCATGTCTGATGGACACTGCAAAATTCCTCTACTAAGAAGCACTTTGACATAGTGAAACCACTAAGGGCCACAACACACGCACCAGACACCAGGCAACTCTAACATGGACTAGCTTAGTAACAATCTCTCTCTTGTCTCCACTGGAAGCAGGGAGAAGAAAACTCCAAAACAGAGCTTGAAGCAGTGATTTTGGAAAAGATTCATATCTGGGGATGCACAAGGACTCAGCACAAGAGGGAAGGACTTGCCTTTGTAACAGAACTATCTTTGTTCAAAAGCAGCCCAAAGGTCTGTGCAGTGAGCCAGGCACGAAGCGAGAGGACTTCAAGCAACCCAGGAGTATCTGTGCTGCAGGGAATGCAGGGACACATACATCAACCACACAAAGAGCCAGACCATATCAGCAAGTCAGACTCAGCATTGTAGAGTTGTAGATGGGGCAGCAAACAACTCTTCATTGTTTGCTATTATCCTTTCAAGCATCTCCTCAGGCTGTGTTGACTTCTTACATCCCCTTCCTAAATCAGAAGGAGGAGTTGAATACTGTTGTAGGAGTTGACTACTGCCTCACCTGCACTAAGGGCTACTCAGCTGCAGTCACTGTGCTCACCTAGAAATCATGCTGCAGCCAATTATGACCACCCTGCTCTGAGCAAGTGGAGCTACCTCCCTGGCTCAGTGGGAGATTTTTGCTAGAGAGACTTGGGAGCAGCTATGAATTTAGGTTTTCAGCTTTATATGGATCTGCAGGGGTAAGACTAGTTTATGCTTTAGTGCAGACTGAACACTAGTTCTACTGGTGACTTGCTGATGCACTCTGCCCTTAAGATTTAAAGCCTGTGTTACAGGCACAGGCACAGGAAGAACAAATCCTCAAATAAACCAGAGTAGGAAGAGAAAATATATTCTGACTGGGGCTGGAGTAGGGATATGTTGATAGCTGGTGAAACACTTTGAAATATATGAAAGGACTTCAAACAAAGCTACAAACATGTCTAGGTTTGAGTAGCAATGAGTAAGGAGAACTCCTAATAGTACGTTTCTGACAGTACTGACAGTGTTTTTGTGGGGTGGAGGGTATATCTTAGCTCCTCCACTGGGGTCCAAACTCTTTCAAAAGACTTTTTATTTCCAAGCACTTAGCACTTCAAAATCTCACCTGAACATCCACAGAACACAGGCATCCTCAGGCATGAAGTGTAATTCAGGTCCATCTCTAACACATACGTATTTTTACCAGTTGTTCAAGGGATAATGTAATCAATTATAGCAATTGAGCAGCAGTTGAGCATGCATTTTTGCACAGTATTATAATAAACACAAATGAAGAAATAATCTCTAGACACACCTTTCCTTCTAAATCACAAACACATTTATTGATACAGCTGCAACATTACCAGAGCTCTCCTGCCTCATACTGAGGTTCAGTCACAAGAACCTGAAACTTTCTTGTGTTAGGAAGAGTACGGAAAAACCTCTGTGTGCTTTACTTCCATGTGACTTTACTATAAATGCCAAGTACAATTGAGCATCTGCTGATGTACAGCTACTTAAAACACAGGAATACAGAATATTTCTAGGCCTGATTCTGTACCACCAAGTTGCACTTGGCAAAGATGGGAAATATCAGCATCAGGAAATTCTGTTCAGGGCCAATGCCCAAGATCACTGGGGACCTGAAGCCGTACTGTCACAACAGCAGGGTTCTCTGCCCAGGCTAATTAGTTGCTCCACAAAGAACTAAGAGAGCTCAGCTGCTCCCAGGGTGAGTGTCCACTCACAGCTCACTCTAGCTAGCTGCTCTGTGCATCTGTTCAAATGTCATACTCCCAGCTCACTTGCAGGTCATCTGGACTGAAACTAGCTTGTGTAAAGCGAAAGCACAGATGAGCCAAGGTTTTCACGACAACCACGTTTTCCCTTCAGAGAGCTTTACCAACTTATTATGGCTGGATAGAGTTAATTTTCTTTGTAGTAGCTTCTATCATGTTTTCAATTTGTGATGAAAGCAGTGTTTTCAATGCACTCATGACAGCCCTAGTTACTCGCCCCTCCTGAATACAGAATTGCTGCATATGAGCTGTTCCAGCTAGAGCATCTCAAAGGATTTGTTCGCGGGAGAGATTCCCTGGTGTCCCCAGATAAAGCTTAAGCATTCCTCCCCTTTGCAGATGTTACTCTAAAAGTCATCTCCACTTCCTTACACATGCAGCACTTACACTGAGATCTGAGTCTCTAGAAGCTATTATGCACAACACATAAATTAACAGGGATGCTGTAGATTTAATAAGACACTGATTATGCGCAATTGTAGGAGACATCCAACTATAATATTAGTGTGGAGTAGAACATACAGCTGCAAAGTTGCAGAGATATTCCATAATCAAATGGCATTTAACGTTACAGCTTGCTGGCCTACAGGATCTCTGTCAAATGCATAATTGGGAGCTTTAATTAACGGACTACTCATAGCTTTGTAAAGAGCTAATGACCAAGAGCCTGCAACAACTGAAGAGAGATGAGTTTTATCCCATTCTTATTACCCTCTGATACATCACAAGAAGTGATCATGTGCTAATTACAAGTCTCTTGCAACTGCACACTGGGCAGTTTTCCAGATAAGTATCTCTACAGCAATCAGAGCCAAACTGCAGCTTATCAGACCATGACTCTTAACTTTGTCCCTGCCAGAGATGTTTCCACACCTCACCCTCGGGTCTTTGAAACTATATTAGCTAGTGCTGAAATGTAAGTCCTATAATGGATATATTGATGAAGAAATTGTTGCTCCTAGATGTCCCTGTCAAGGCACCAAAATCAGAGCAAATCTCATCTTGCATAGGCTAAACAAGCAACAGTACCAATATTGGTAGTGCCAATAGACCTCAAGTAACCACATTGTCTGGAGCACCTGCATTTGGTATAAGGGGAACTGAGAGCCAGATACATCACTTCTGAGCTGCAGGGGCACTTGTACAATTTGTGGCTGACAGTTTTTTTGCAACTGGATTACAATTTTATTTACTGGATTACAAAAGGATTTATGGAGAAGGGACCAAGCAGTAGCATCTCGAGCAGCTGCGGAGGCTGTTGACTGGAACATTCCCTGACGTACGTGGAAAACATAAGAATCGTTTCTTTTGGCCTGAGCTCTGGCCATCAACCACAGAATTAGCTTCTTGAAATACACACCTTGCATGTGTTTCTCCCAACCCATTTGTTCTTCTGCAGCTATTCTCAGTTCCACTGCCTTGGTACCCAGTAAGATCATATAAGAGAAGGAAGGTAGATATTAATCATTTAAGAGGTTAGTAGATTTTTCTCTATCTCTGGACTGACATGTCTGCTCATATTTCTCTAACGCTGGAAATGCGGGTCCTGCCAAGGCCCTGTCCCTTTATACAAACGCTGTTCAGACAGCACTTCTGTGAAGCCCTGCCAAACAATTAGCAGTTGCACTACAGGATGGATGACCGGAGATACCTTCTGGTTGTGCTGGGGAAACATGGACTACAGTACATCACTCACTGCTAAACAGCACACAACACATCTGACAGCAACAGATAGACATTCAAAGAGGCACTATTCAAACTGAGCTCTGCTTAGGGCAAAACAGAATATGCTTCTTACCATAGCACCTTCAAGATGACAAGACGGCACAATTCCAGGCTGATGTCCAGCTGCAATGGCCCTGGGTGGTGTTTCCCTTTCTTCACTTCTAATGTAGCAGCATTGCTGGCACTGGGCACTAAAGGTCTTTCTGTGAAACCAGGAAGCTTGCTGTGTTTTGCAAGTTAGCTTGATCTCTCACAAGGGAATGTGCAAAAGTATTCTCGTGGTTGCTGAGCCTCCAGAGCTAACACAAAATAACGGCTTTCAGGCTGTTTATTGCTCTCTGTCACCCCAAAATACATTTACCTTTAGCTAACAGTGGTAATGTATGTTTAGAAATGTGTTTACAGGTTATTGTTTTATTTCACATAAGCTTCAGGGGCTATTTGCTGTGGACTCGGGTGTCTCTGAAAGATTTATTTTTTTTTTCAGTTTCCTCTTCAAAGAACAGAAATCCCAAGTTTTCTGCATTTAACGTCGCATAATTTATCAAAGGAAAAGAGACTGAACATACAAAAAAATGACTACACATTTATTTACCAGTGGAAATGACATCAACAGCTGTTAACATACAAACATAGCTGAACATCTAATTCTGAAGGTTCTATCTTTTCTTGGTTTTCAGCTTGGTCGACACAATCCTAGGCACTTGTAAGTTGCTTCTAAATGGGTCCATAAAAGTTCTTTTCAGAAAAATATGTCAAATTTCAGTCAGGATCCACAGCTCTCCAGAAAAAGGAGAAAAGCCACTGCTCTATATTAGTAGAGAAGACAGCTGAGTCTGTGTAATCAGAGCTCATACCACATATTACTATGTATGATAAATCTACTGTTTATATTATAGATGTACTGAGACCCTGTAGTTCTGGCCACTGCACATTTGGAGCTATATTGGTTTAGAGTTTAAACAGTTTTAGAACACAGTTAATCTCACTCTTTAGCTAAAAAAGTTACAGAAGCAAGTGTCTTCCATATCAGAAATCCTTCACATGTTTGGTATTATTGAATCCTCAGAATATTTTCTAGCAGAAATATTTGGCACAGTAAAATATTCCAGTGTATTTATTCAATTAAAAAAAAAAAAAGAAAAACAAAAAACAAGTTAAGATTGCAAGGCCAGTGATGCAGTCATCCTCCCTGAATACAACTTGAGACTCAGACAAACCAATTGTGGGAGGACCATTTATACTTAGCGACTAAGTTGTCAGCCTGAAAGCCTCAAGTGGGTTTTAAGTGTAGGGTTGATTGTCTTTGGGTTTTTTATATTTGCTGATTCAGCTCTGACAATCAAGAAATGTTGTTGTTCGCTTTGACTAAGCAAACAAAATTGACTGTCTTCAGTTTTGTTTTCCTTATCTCAATCCATTTGGCTGATAACTAGGCCTGGCAAACAGCATTGGCATTTTCTTTAATGATCTTCTCCAAATACAATTGCACTCATCTTCAGCACCCGTGAAATCAGACATGCACAAAACCAGACATACACAAAGAGACCCCAGATATGTTCATTAAAAGTTAAAAAATCCTCTGTATGCCACTCAAAGCCAGAGCTAAAGGCACTTAGTCCACAGTAGAGATTTGTATGCTAGTGCCAATTGCCAAATGCACTGACAAATAGATAATTTGGGAGTGGGTTGGTTTGGTTTAGAAGGTTGCTTATTTTGTTTGGAGTTTTATTTATTTGTTTTGGTTTTTTAACTGTCCATTAAATAACAAAACACTCCACACTGTTTTCCTTCAAGCCTGGCTGTATACCACACCTTGACCTCGCCCACAGTTTTTGGCCATTATTAATTAGAAACAGCTCCTCCTCCTTTTTCCCGTCCTTCAGAAAACCTTCCCCTAAAGTGGTTTTGGTGTCATTTTCAGAGGGACTGTTCAAGAAACTGAGGACTCTTTTTTTTTTTTTAAGGCTTAAAACTATTTTGAAAGTTTATAAGCAGTCAGAAGTGACATCACTTTTCTAACATATGTTCCTAACCATAAATGGTGGGAATTTCAAAGCACACTCAGCACTGGTCTTTATTCTTCTACCGCTGAATCAATACTTAAAACTTCTATTGATCCTAGTGGGAATTTAACTTGGTGAGTACTGTGAAAGCCTCAAAGTAGAGCAATTATGGAGTTAGATGAAACCAGCAGAGTCTCCTGGATTTTAGGATTAAAAGCAACACAGGGTTCTTCATCTTGCTTCTCTTTCCCCATTTGACCAGCATTGCTTTGGCTTCTCAGATAGTGTCCACCTCTGCAGAGCAGATATAGTCAGGGGCTATAGAAGTCAGACTGCTTGCTTGAGTCTCTCCTGCTTTCCAAAGGCTATCTCACCTTCCTACACAGTTACGAAAAAATACTAAGGCACTGTTTTGATAGAGACAAAATGGTTGTTCAAATAGTTCAGTTAATTTCACAAAGATGCATGATAATGTTTCACATATGGCTCTGTGTCTTTTAATAACAGAAATTGAACACACATTTCAAGACACAAGTTCTGTTGATATGCTGCTGATAGTCCAGAATAACTGTTTGCCTTGTGGTTTTAATTATTCTAAAGACAGCCCAGGGATCATTTACCCAGAGCTAGTGGGTTTATGGTCTCTTTAAGAAGCATGAGAAGCCCACAGATGTGGCAGTGAATGGTATGGGGGGTCAGAGCTACCATGGGGGCCTATACTCTGGAGAATGAGAAGGTTTTATCCTGCAGCCTCAGCTCTCTTAATTATCACATGGCTGTTAGGACAGTTGTGCTCTATGTAAACATCCCTATTTTCTCTGGAGGGGACTGCGATCTTGAGAACACAGTCCATAGCCCCAGGAACTGGTTCCTGGCTTCACAGCAGCATACCCAAGGACAGGGCTTAGACAACTTGTGCCAGAGAGCAGGCACTAAGGGCCAGTCTCCCTGTTCCCTCCCAAAAGGGCCTGGCACTTGTCCACAGCAGTCACCCCCACCTGCACTTAGCCAGTCTCTCACAACCAAAATACATCAGGAGACCACAGCTGTTCTGCGTCCCCATGGAAGTGCCTACCTTGCCAATACCTCACACCAGGCTTGGACCTGTTTGAGCGTGGAAGCTGGGCAGCTGGAAGAGGATAGGCTGCAACTAGTTACGCCAGTTAAAATGACAACACTTTGGCTGTGAAAACAAGGCTTTGTTGCCATTAAGTCCTGTGCCAGGACTTAAAATGGTGATAATACTGTGCCATCATCTGCATTAAGAGGCAAGGAGAAAAGCCCTATAACTCATGTGTTTATTAACAGGGAACACTCCAGAGCAAGGGGGACCACCTGTCCTGCAACTTCAAACTTGCTATCCAGGTAAACATACTGCAACTGAGGAGGGTTTGAAACTACATCAAGATATTTTAGGCCCAACTCTTACTTAACACTGATATAGCACAAAATCACTTGCACTATTCCCAGATCACACCAGTAAAAGGCAGGTAGGAATCTGTCCTCTTCTACATAGGCTGTTAGGTTTCAGAGTCAACACATTTGAAGTGCCCCAAAATGCAACAGGTCGATTTCCTCTGTACTGGGAGAAAGTAGGCAGCCAGCAGCTTCACAGACACCAATACGACCACCCCTCCTGTCAGAGGCAGAACCACCAGGCCTCCAAGCTGCAAAGACAACGTTGTAGTTTGTGTGGATCTTAAGAAAGAGATCAGGCCTGACACATTAGAAGTTTCTCCTTCTTTGCAAAAGACCCTATCAATTTTGCAGAGGTTTTCAGCCCATTATCACACTACAGGTAGACAGTTGTCATAAAGCATTAGATCTAAGCAAGGCTGACAGCATAACTGCAGGCTAGCTCCAGGCTTGGCAGTCTGTGCAGCACCTGCAGGCACAGGACCAGAGTGTGCTCCATCAAGAGACAGACTGGCATAATCTGCTGTGAATCACTTTGAATTGCTGCCCTTAATTGACAGCAAACTCAAGAACTGGCCTGCTATGTAGACAAAAGCCTCAAAGTACTAGTGTGCACACACTCTTGCCAGAAACCTGCTTGCCTTCACATAAGCATAGGCCTGAGATACACTTTTTTTTTTTTACTAGAGTGAGGGTTCTCTATTTTGCTCTGCTCCATCATTGCTGCACGCTCTCCATCATCACAAGAATAAGCAAAAACAATGTTTCTCCTGAGAATTGTTTAGTTCTTACAGCATGATGTGCAGTCATCGTGCTGCTACCCTGGGGAAAGGAAGAGGGCACACATATGGCAGAGTCAGTCATGAAAGCCCAGACCCTAGGGAAGTGCACAAGTAATATCGCAGGGCTACAGGACAAGGCTCTTAGGGTAAGATGGCAACTGCTTCTCTCTCTGGGGATATCAGCATCCTAATGCATCACTCAGGTTTGTCGGCATCTTTCCTTATAAAGTGTAGGGGGAGAAGACATCTAGGTGATATAGACAGCAAAGGACAGGTGTCACAATTGTCATCCTTGCATTCCACAATGAGCCTAATTCTGCTCCCTCTGTTTGCTAAAGATTTAAATAGGCAAAACCTCCTTGGCCAGGTGATAAGGATTCTTCTTTTACTACTGCTCTCTCAAGTCACCTTATAAACAAACTCACATCTCCTGGTGTCCCAGGAGCTGTAAACTGTAAGATATGCACTTCCTTTGACTTCAAGGTTTGTTGTTCTCATTAAAGTCAGAATTTTAACAGGCTTTTGACACAAATTCTTATTTATGCTGTGCTGGAAGCATCAAGAAACTGAAACTGAAAGTGCTTAAACTCCTAGCCTCCGTGCTGCCAATAGAGGCTGTAGAGAGGCCAGAAAACACAGGAGATTCAGGTCTTGTAGGTCTCCTAGCAGTCTCTGGTTTTTAATTAAAAGTTCCAAAAACGTTTGCTGAAAAGATTAAGGCGCAACACTTGAGAGCATGCTGGGAGTGGGGGGTCGTTCTGGCCCTTGAGCCAAGCCTTTTTTCTGCCACAGATGTAGTTGTTTGCTTCCTGGTGAGAAGCCAGCTGAAAGAAAAGCCATAAAGAGATCAAATGGCTGAAGGAGCAGTTTCCATGACCAGATGAACCTCTCTTCTTATTCCTTTAAAGTGCACAGGACACAGACTACAGTACCGGACTAGACTGACAGCAGCTTGCAGAGAGTCACAGGCTCTACCCAGGACTGCATGCTGCATCCTGCACTGGCTCTGTCTGCCTCCCTCAGCATCCCCAGAGGCCAGCCCAACCTCTTCAGTGTTTATTTAGACCCACGTGTTCATTTCAAGGTCTGATTTGTAAGAGGGACCACCAGCAAAAAATGTCAGATCTGGTTTAGGACTTGGTTTGAAGGCATTTAGATAGAAGAATAATTGCACAGGGATGTGGTTACTCTGGAGAAATAAAGGCTATGTTTAAATGTCTGAAATTCCTGGTGACTCTAATAATTGCAACTTCTGCCTCAATAAAATGCACAAATAATGTTATTGAAGCACTTCCAATCAAAAGGTATTATTTTTGGTTTAAAACAGATGCAGTAGTCAGTATTTAAAAGGAAGACGCCTGGGCGGGCTCACCTCTATTTCAAGGGAAAACTACTGGAACTTTGGTTTAGTCTGTTTTTATAGCCTTCTTTTTACAACATTATAACCTTCATACACTTCCTCTGTTGCTTTTTCTAACAAACTGGAGAGTAGCACTACAATCAAACATTGAAGAGGTTTCACTATGTTAAGGTGTGTTTGAGAGCTTGACCTGGTAAGCCACCACAACCCTAGAGAAGCACTGTCTCTGCAGTAGCTGAGCACCCTCAGTACCACAGAGTCAGCCCAACAGGCACACCAGCATTGCTCCAAGCACAGATATTGTACCAGTCTAGCAGACACCAATGAGTTCAGGAACTTAAGAGGCCAATTTTGACTTGGAAGAACACAGAGCTACATGAAAATAGCTTGCAAGTTCAAGACTGTATTTTCAGTGGCATCTTGACACTTCAAGATGCATCCAGGCACCTACTAGTAAGTCTCAGAAGGTATAAACTGCCCACCTGCAGCTTTAAGTGCTTAAATATCAAGTGCCTGTACTTCTTCTGAAAAGAGAGCTTAGGATCCCCAGCATTCTTGGAATTTTGCCTTGAGCTCTCTGCTGACCTGCATTGCTCACATGAGCAGAGTCAAATGCATCTCACAGAAGCTGGCAGAAATTGGGCCAGTGTTTCATGATTCATGTGCCTACAGGATTAGCTATAATTAGTATCTTCAAGTAAGACAATAACTGTATCATGCTATTGCACTCCATGGATGCAGTATGAGCACATATGGAAGACATTTATTACTATAAATATTCAGGCACTTGATAGTTATCCAAAAATATAAAATCAGGTTAATCACTCTATCCTACAATCCCTGGCAAGAGATTTGAACTCAGGTTTTTCTGGCTCAGCTTAAGGTTTTACATGTATGATCACTTCTGCCAGCTGGCAGCACTAAAATCTTAAGCCGAAGTAGTTCTCCAGCAGCCAAATCTATCTGCTCAGTAACTTTACAGAGCTTAGCTTTTTGCAGGCCATATACTACCTAAAGATATCTTGCTGTTGCATAGAGCTAGGAAAGTTTATGTAGGACAGGTAAGAGAACTCATTTTCTTTTCAGAGCTAATCATTAACATCTCTCAGGGAAATAAACAACTGAGGCTATTGTCTTATTTCCAAAGGCTGCCCTGGGGCAAATGAAATACAAATGGAATTACATTTGTCCCATAATACATGGGCAACTACACTGTCATGCACAAAAATAATGTCTCCAAAAATAAACTGGAAGAGGATATTGCTAAAGAATGCATAGCTACCCATCAGAGCAAAGACATGGGAGAATAACGTCCATTTGAAAAAAAAAGCCAAAAAAACAAAACAACAAAACACAGCAACATCAGCACCAGTGGTTACTTGACTTTCATTAACACAGTATGCCATCCTTGGACTCATCAAATCTCCCACAAATGCAATAAAATTCAATAGCCATTTTACAATCTCTTATTAGGTGTCATAAAAGCCACACAAGACCTGGGTATTCCTCCCAAGCCCTGCTCCTCAATGAGAACTACCAGGGGTTCAGTGCACACAGGTTCATGATTTGTGAACTCAAAGCAAATACAGGTCCACCCTCAGTTCCTGGACCTGTTCCAGCCCAGTTGCACCATCGCCTTCATCTTCAAGATGAAGGCACTTCTCAAACACCAAACATTCATAGGC
Organism: Urocolius indicus; assembly: GCA_013401255.1. Lineage (NCBI taxonomy): Eukaryota > Metazoa > Chordata > Aves > Coliiformes > Coliidae > Urocolius > Urocolius indicus. Next base: position 408,436 of record WBNH01011844.1, read on the forward strand.
CTGGCCATGGCTTGTGAGCACAGCCCCAGCTCCGCACGACACACAGGTTTGGGAACAGGACAGCTACTTTCACAGGACACAAAGCCAAAAAAAAAAAGCATTGATGGATCAGTGCCAGCTCAGCATAGAAGGCAGCCCAGGCACCCCTGCAGTGAGCTTCTGGAACTGGGAGGCTGGCGCAGAGCCAGGCCAGGGCTCTGCAGGACCTACATGCAGCTAAAGCCTCCAGCAGGAGCTAAGATGGTTCTTTGCAGAGGCTCTGTGACACATCTGTGCCCCAGCCTTCAGTGTATCCCAGAGTGGATCCCAGGTTATTGCATCACCCGTCAGCTTATGGCCAACTGACAGCAACCAGAAAAGGTGTCAGGATCGTGTTACAAGAGATTACAAAAGAGGACAATTAGTAGCTGAACACAGTGACACTCTCTGGGATGCGCAAGCATCTACCTTTACAAAAATATGATGTTTTTTTTTCTCCAAATGGCATCAACATTTTCTCCAAATGGCATCAGCAGTTACACATAGGAAGTAGATAAAATGCCTTGTCTTTGAGCCACGTACAAGAGGGCTGCAGCAGACAGAACACATACAAGGTTTATGTAGTACATAACAAAGGACTTCATTTTCTCCCCCTTCACTGGAAAACCTCAAGTAACTCAAATAACCTGGTCAAGGAAGTTCAAGTTTCCCTTTCCCAGCCTTCATGTACTCCACAGCTTACAAACTCACCACTACCTCACACAGTTGCTCAGAAAGCACCCAGGCTCCTCCTTATGCTGGATTCTTCCAGAATGAATCCACCAGCATGAGAGGAATCTTCTACAGCTTTTCCTATTCCTCCATCAGAAGGCTGTAGATAGACCACTTTTTCCTGCTTGTTCTGCCAGGTCAGCATATCCTCACAGGCTCCAAAGCTCCCTGCCCATAAGACTTTCTCTTGCCTTGCACAATATTCTCCTTTAAAGCCCTTCACCACCTGCAAATCAAAAGAGAGCCCTCTTAAGCCCTATCAGCAAGTCAATAAGCTGGACTATGCTAGCTAAGCCTCCTCACAACTACACCTTGAGGCATTTTAAACAAGTGGCCCCATCCCACACTCACCTGGGCTGGGTCCCAGAGCTAAGTGAACCCGTCTCTGGGCTGGTAGTTGCTGTCCTAAAACACCTCTACCTCACAGTTTAAACAATGTGCACACCTTACCACCATGTTTTTGAGTTGCAGGGATAAAATAACTGGCAGCACATTGCAAGTTCATTAGCTCAGTTTGGAAAGCTGGATCACCAGCTGGATATTGTACTACTTGATATACTCATTTACACAGTCATACGTGCAATATATACCCCATTTCATACCATACATGCATTTACAAGGCAATATGCTCTATTTACCCATAGAACTCTTAACTAACATTGCATCAGAAAAAAAAAAGAAACAATTTGCAGAGGGTGAATGCCTGTTAATCATAAGCTAAAGGGGAAAGGAAAAAATTTAAGTGAGATATAAAGGGAGGAAGTGACTCAGTGGGTGGGAGGGAGGGGACAAGCGTTCCAGNTTCCAGACAGATGGGACATGAATAACTTTTCCATCTCCCTCTCTCTTTTCTCTCCCAAGTCTTGCAGGAACTGCTGTGTTGAAATAGTCAGTCATTAACTATTTGATGAGGTTTTTAAAATCTGAACTGAATTCTCTGAATGTAACCAACTGTTATTACAGGGTCTGCATCACAGCAATGCAAGTGTTTGAGCCCTTTGGCAAGCCATAGCAGTGAAGGCAGGACTGAGCACTCTGTAGGAAAAAAACCACTAAATGGCGTCAGCTGCTTAGCTCTGCAGAGCCGTAGTAATGCTGAAGGCATCAGAGCAGCAGCGATTGGTGAGTTTGCAGGCCAACTGTCACCAAGCACCGGGGCAGCCGGCACAGCGTGTCGGACAGCCAGGCCCTAGTGTGTACTGGGCCAAGGTCACACTTCAGGAAATTACTGCGGGCCTCTGAAAGCCCTCTCACTTTGGCTGTCCTCCTGACATGTGGTCCCTGGGGTCCCACGTAACAGCATCCACCTTTTCAAAAGCCTGGGTCACAGTCGAAAGTGCCCTTTGGTGCCAGTTCAAGGGCCAGGATTCAGAGCGTGAGTGCTAATAAGTTCCCCTACTGCCCATGGGGAACCTCTCCTGCTCAGTCCACCTTATGCTGCACAAACAGGCTCTGAGAAAACCAGAATGAAGCATTTCCCTTCCTGGATGCCAAAGGCTAATTGACCAGCACAAGACCTGATGAACTTGGTAGAACCAGGGTGGGTATAATCATTCAAGAGAGCCAATAACCAATTAACTGAATGGCTTCAGCAGTTTTGCGATCTGCCTCTTAATTCAAGAGCAAAACAAAGATCAATTTCTTAATAAGCTTCATAATATCTGCTATTCCTTTCTTGTCATTATTATTAGCATTGCAGGAGTGTTTTGTGCATGTAATGAAAGAGTGAGGCAAGGGCTGGAACAGCCTGAGTGATAAAGAAGGAGTGGGCAAAGTCTTGAGCCAAAAAAACATATTTACATACACATATGTATACATAAAAAAATGAAGGCTGTGCAAGTCATTCACAGCACAGTCCCATCAGTCCATGAGAGAATTCTTACCACAAAGACTGCCCCCGCTGATCACTTTTTTTTTAACTTGTTTATCCAAGTTTTTGCACAAGGAAAAGTGAAAATTCTTGATTACAGTCACCAAGTCCATTAGTGTTGAGGCTTGACCCAGCCTCCCCAGGGCTGCGATGATGGCCATGGGCTCACCCTAGCCCATCAGTCTGGCCAGTTGCTGCTGGCAGGCAGAAGCCAGTGGGAGGCAGCTGGTGGCTGGGCATGGCAGTCCAGAGCCCAGCCCCTTGGTGGCCCTGTCATGGTGGCAGAGCACAAGCACACACTCCCTTTTGCTACTGACCACTGGTAGAGGACTGGGGCATTCAATACCTTCATCTGCCACCACCACATCCACCGGAGCCCCGGGACATGTGCTCCTCAAATCCCTTTGCTGCATTGCCTTGCAGTTCGCCTATGTGTTTTGCTTTTGAAATTGCAGGTTCCTACTCTGTCTGCAGCTACATTACCAGCTGTAATCATGTTCTCTTTGACAGAAAGCCTCCAGCACTCTTTGAAATCTTCCTTCTTTCAGTAAGACGATAAACAGTAGAGCAACATACAAATTCCTCTCTGCCTCCCAATTCCTCTTCTTCTCCTCCCCTGAAATTGGGACCACTTGGAGATAAGGATCTCACCCAAACAGTGTAATCTACATTTTTCGGCATCTCCCACATGTACTGTCACGTGTCATCTGATAGACTTCTGGTGAAAGCACAAGTTTCCCTTTTGGATGCATGACTCTGTGTGGCCCTAAGAAAGCCCTCTCCACAACAGCAGCAGCAAGGCTGCCTTCATTTATCTCATATGCATTTTAGCTGAGAGTATTTTACCAGATTCTAGACCATGCAAAACATTGAAGAAGCCGCCTGTGAAGGAGAAACTGAGAACTCAGAGGAAGAGGATGGTGCTGGAAGCCCATTTTTAAAGGAGCTGTAACTGGATAATTGTCCAAGACAGACTGGCTTGTTGACTTTCTCACAGCAAAAGACACAGGGCTGTGTAATCGATTTTCAGCCTGTAACTAAACATATACTTCTTTCAATATAATGAACAGAACGCTACAATGCTGCTCTCCTAATGTAAATTGATCCATTTCAGATGAGTGTTTAGATCAATGTGTGATGTCCTGATTGAAAATAAAACTGTTTGCTCAAGATGGCTATAAAGACAACAGGCACTGATAGATGATATTTATGTGACAAGGAATGGCTCTTAAAAAGGGAGATCACGAGGGCCATGTCCATCAAGTACGAAATCAACATTTACCCAGCAGCCACATATGCATTTATAAAGGTAAGAAGAAAGGGGGAAAGATCCCAAGGCTTTTGAGTAACACACACAAAACACTAGAACAGCAGAGGGTCTTGTCAAGGGCCAAGTGAGCTTCACGGCAATGCACAGTGGCAGCAGAAGTCAGCCAGGGGGAAAAAAAAAATCATCCACTAAAACGTAATGGGCCAAATTGTCTGTGGCTTGAAATGTGTAGGAGGCCTGAAGAAGCCCCTAAAGCTTTATGAGTTTATAGCAGCAGACACTTTCTAGGTCTTTCATTTCTAGTGCCTCCTTGAAGCAGCACCACATGGCCCATTTCAGCATGGTAGGCAAGGGACTGTTAAAAGGTAAGACCCTTAATGAAAGAGGTCTACTTACAGCCCTCCAGCTCTCTTCCCCAGACAGGGCAAAGCTGAGGTGTAAACCTACTGGTGTGGGTGAGCTTACCTCTTTTAGCCTCACAGTCCTCACTTAATAGCATGGAAACTTACTGTCAGCTTCAGAGATGCTGGCATGAGGGACCACGGCTGCCTGGGAGGGGTTGCCAGCATGCATGGTCATGTCCATCTGAATGATGCTGTTTATCTGCCCACACTACACTGGAGTTTGTTTCCAGCAGAGAGCAGCCAGCCTCCACCAGGGACTGTACCATGATTTGTCCGTTACACACTCACAACCCATGTTTTGTAATCTCTGTGCATTTAGAGAAAAGTTAATGACTCCAGCTACCTTCCGAGTCAGTTGTGATTAACAGATATGCTTCTTTTGCTAGTAGCTATTCGTTGTGGTCTTTTGTTACCTTACTTGCATTGGGTATTTCTTCTCCCTGGTGTGCCAAGGAAGTTTTCTAAGAGCTGAAGTACGAGCTTGCCTTTGTGCTGGATTGTGTCCCAGCCATTCATTATTGGGGCAGCTGCAAGCACTTCCCTTTCTTCTATGGCTGAACTTCGCCTTTAAAGCACGCTGCCAGAGCCTGTTGGGGTGCTTGGTGGGACAGGGCTGCGCCTGCACTGCCGGGGAGGGCCCAGCTTCGCAGACAGCAACCTGGGCACTTCCTCCCAACAGCAGGTAGAGCTGTGGCAGCTGTGGTACTGTGTGGTCCCAGAAACATGGCCTCCATGGGGGCTGACACGGCTAAGATGGTTGCCACCTCCACACCACCTCAGCAGCAAGCTCGCTCTACCCACCCCATCCCTTTGACATCCCATTGGCTGGGGCAGCAGCAGGACCACTCCTGACTAGCTGTGCCTGCAGTCCAGCTCTGCAGCACAGAGGCAGGTGCCTACAGACAGCTTGGTGGTGTCAGACCGTTGGGTGAAGAGACCTGCCACCCTGCAGGCAGTCTGGGCCGGGGAGAGAGAGCCTTGTGTTGTCCTTCAGTGGCTATGGGGCAAGAGTGGGAGAGTGCAGGCAACCCTGGTGTCTCCAGAGCCAGGTGGACCCACTGGTGGCATGAGGAGCCACCGAATGGCCAAGGTCTGTGGTGTTGCAGGTGACAGCACAGTTCAGGGCCAGGGTCTGGAGCCTTGTGCTGTGCGTGCAAGCGCTAGAAACAACAGGCTCGCCTGTCATTTCAGTACCAGCCAGCTGCAGATGTCTGTAGTGGGATAGGGCTTAGCTGGCTTGGCACAGTGACACTCAGCTTGAAGGAGTTGCTGTCTATGAATATATTGGGTGATAGGTGGCCAGAGGTCAGGAGGGGATGCTGGGTGGGGGAAACGAAATGAAAGGACGATGTTGACACAGAATAAATGATGTTAAATGGCTTGTGAAAGTAGATCCATTAAGGGAATGATATTCTGCAGCAGCCTATAAATACAAACAGTGGAGAAAAATAGCCTTTAAATACAGAGGGGACACTCAAAAACTCAGAGACTCACAGAATAATAGGAAATCAAACGTTATTGGTTTGTGTAACTGATGGCTGGACCCAGTGGTGAAGGACTGAAGGCATTTACTGATCACGTCCTACTCCACTTTGCTTAAAAGAGTTCTTTTCATGTCCATGAGATCATTCTGTTGCATCTTGAACTCCCCTGTGGGGTAAGCATACCAAATGCTTTTTCAGGTCGTCTCTGATCATAAATAGCTGCGACTACAATGAGTGTGTCATGTACTTTCATCACATGGTAAAGGCGGAACAAAGGTGTGCAAGCCAGGAACAGTCTGTTAAGGCAAGAAGGAGCTGGTCCCTCTCTTCTTGACACCAACAGCGTGTACTCTAATGCCTCTCAAAACAAGAGAGAACTCTGTTACAAACCAAAGCTAATTTTTTCCTTGAAATCCCTGGATTTAGCCCCAATTGAACATAAGGCCTCAATTCAAGAAAATTTGTCTGATCAGAACAGCTACCTCAGAGGCAAGAAAAAAAATTCCATCTTTCAGTACCTGGAACTTTCACCCAGAAGAGAGGAGCCTAACAAAAAAACAAAACCAGGAAGGGAAAGCCAGACAACTTCCCTGCAGAATATGGTACAGATTTAGCAGGGAGAGAAACCACCATTCAAACAAACTACTGAGGGCAACAGTGCATTTTCCAGCTCCTGAGGTATTCAAATCAAGACCAGACCTTTTCCGAAGGATAAATGACACCAGTCCTCTTAGGCTGTAGCTCCTGAAATGCTCGCACAAGACAGGGAAGATGATTCTCACCATAAGCGCCACTGCAAAGTAGGTGGTGGCAGGGTTGGAGCATGGGCTTCCCAGCATGTGCCTGGGACTCCAGGCAGAGGTGAGCTGCCAGGCAGCCATGCAGCCACACCAGACCAGCCAGGGGCACAACAGCTGCAGCTCAGCAGCTCCACATCCAAGTCTCAACTTGCCTCCCACCTACTTTACTTCCCCTGGCTCCTGTGATCCACACCCACCAGTCCAGGCCAGCATTTGGCCATCAGTGACCAACACTTTCGGAAGGAGGAGAGAGGCTGCAGAAATCTGTGCTTGAGCTACTGCTGTGTCTTGGTCACCTGAGGTATGGCTGATTCACCCACAGCACACACTCTGGCAAGCTCCCCGCTGTCTCCTGAGGAGAGAGCACACAGGTTTCCTGCCATTGCAGTGAGGTGGGGCTTTCACTCTCCTGAACTGTCTGAATGTGAGCAAAAAGAAGGGAATCTTGGCAGGGACACCAGAGCCACCTCCTTCCATCCTGGCTTCCGTTAACTTTTCCAAAGTTTTCAGGGGTGCCTTGCATTTGTTGTTCCCTGTTGGCTCTGTCCCATTGCCTGCGCCCCAAGTCTCAGGCTGCCAGCATGTCTCTCCTCAACGACTTGGCTCATGTTATTTTGTGTTAAAACCAGTCTGTTTTTTTCATGGCTCTAAATAAATTAAAACTGCATCTTTAATTAATCACTGCACTTTATATTTTAAGTGGAGATTTTTTGAAACAACTCATTTATGATTTTAAGATGCCACTTGCTCACTGTCAAATGTATCTGGCTCTTATTCTTCCATGTTTAACAGCTTCAGGGTAGAACCAAAATTTTATCAATGCAGGATTCTAATCCATTTTGTCTAGAGCAAATAACTGGTTACTAAGTAGGAATAGATTGAGTGGATACTTTTATCTAAGCAAGTAGTATATTCATAATTTTAAAACCATTTTAAACAAACCTTAAAGTATTTATTTTTCACTCACACAGGTTTGAAATTGGAAATACATATGTCTAGATGACTAAAAGATGAACAAGTCAGAACAGCAGCATGTTGAAGTATAGAGAAGTAGAAGCATTAATAGAAATAGTTCTGCTATAGCAGATATTAAATGTTTGGGGTTTTTTTTATGGTTTGGAAGAAAACTCCATATGTTCATTGGATTTTTTTCCCCCCACTTAAAATGTGTGTGTGTCCGACTGTGCCTTTCTCTGAGTATTATTTAGTATTGTTATTTATTATACACACAGAGCATGTGTATAAAATTATCTATCAGTGAAGTGAGAACTGCTTCTCCTTTTGTTTCTTTTTCCCGCCTGGCAGGAAGAAAAGGACACTCCATCCAATACAGTCAGCATCTTTGAAGGCCACTTCACGGTCTGTGTCTCCTCCCAGGCCTGTGAAACCCAGTGAAGACTAGCACCTGGACTGCCTGCCTCCTGCATGAGCGCTGTGCCTGCAGTCCAGCATAGACGCAGCTCCCCAGTGCCTGGCTTCAGGTGTTCTGCATTACAGCCCTCTCCTGATACAACACAGAAAACTCCAGTGACAAGCATGTGGCTGGATAGACAACAGTGTGGTAATTCCCCTCACTCTCTTATTTTTTTGTGTCTTAAGACCACAGATATTTTATGTAGGAAGTGAATAAGCCACGAAAAGAACAACTATTTCGTTGGAACTAAAAAAAAAAATTCTCCAAAAATCAATCCCCAAACTTTTAAAAATTGCTCTACCTCAGTTCCTAGACAAATCTGACGTGCTGTGTAGGATCTGTCTGCTAGGATTGAATCCAGGCACCCACCACTTTATTAGATTAAGAATTTTAAGCAGTTTTTTCCATTTATCTGTATTCTCCCCCAAATCATTTCACGCATTTCTCAGATACATCAATCCTTCCGGCATTCCTCTAGACACTCAGTAGGATGCCCTGCTATAAATACAATAAAGCTTTTTATTATGTCCATTAACCATGGACATGTGTGCTCCAAAAGTTTCCTGACACGCAGTCATTTGTGGTTTTTTAATTATAAACAGAAAAAAAAAAAATCTACCAGCGAAAGAAGACAGCAGACTGGAAGTGGTTCTGTATGCGTGTGCTTTGAGCGTGTTCTCCTATGGGCTGATGGCACACACCTCCTCACCCTGATACCTTCGGACCAGGACTAACTCTCTGTGTGTGCACATAGGTCTACACTGAAACCCTGCCACACAACCAACCAGCCCCAGCTGATAACACGTTTGTCAGCTGTGCTGGCCCCAGGGAGCTTAGGCAGGTTTTCAAACCCCAGCAGCACCGATCAACTCTTGCAAATGTGCCCCCTCTGTTTCGAAGACCTTGTTCCAATTGAACATAGCAGGAAAGAAAAAAGGCCCAGTAAATTACTTGACAAATTATGTCATATTTATTGAATGCATTTTATTTCAACAACCAAAAAATTCTAACAGCCTAACAATGCACATAAGTTAAAAATTAATTATCACTTAGTGATAACAAAGATAAAGTTGATTTACATGGAAAAAAGAACATTTACAATATGTTAATCCTTATTCACATTGTTGATACCGCAATAAAACACAATTAGGTTTTTTTTTTAATTATTTTTTTATTTCACAAAAAAGGTGGAAAATTGTGCTTTGTTAAGAGGCACTACAAGAAAAGTTTCTTTCTCCAAATAGATATTATATGATGGATATTGAATAAATAGACATATATGCATTGTAATTCGCAAAGTTCTGGCAAGACCACAGGCTAAAATGCCCACAGATTCACTTAGAACCACTGCAAAATTGGCAGTGAAATTAAAAATAAAAAGGCAAGACTCAGCATTGAAAAAATACCTAATAAAATTTTTGGTTGAAGTGTAAAAGATACCAAATGTTTATGCCATCATCAGATCAACAACCTTACGTAGCTTGGCAAAATTCTGTTTGCTTTCAAACGTATGGAGCGATTTCAGCTACAGGATAAGAAGACAATTTTGAAAGAGTAGCTCTGAGAGAAACATAAAGCAGCAACCATTGAAATTCTGATTAAAGCTGCAGCATACTACAGAAATCAACGATGAAGAGCGAAAGGGGCATTAGGTAAGCAACCCACCATCATTTTGCAAAGGTGTATGAAATTTATGCAGAGATGCAGAGATACTCTTTTACGTTTCCAACATTAGTTTTGAAAAAAAATCCCTTAAAAACTCTAGAGGTTACTGAGCAGCTAGAATTAGCTTGTATTGCAATGTCTTCTCCCTGTATATTGTCTGTTCTGAGTAAATATCTACACGTAGAGGTTTGTTTTTCATTTTTAACTCCTACCTTTTATACCTTTCAAATATATAAATAGTATTAACAGTTATATTACATTGCCTGGTGTATTAAACAGAAGGTAACTTTCAAAGTGATATTGCATGAAGTCTTTGTCAAGGTTACATGAAAAGCCCACGTGAAAACAAGGAAGAAAAAAAAACCCCAGAAGCCTTGTTGGTACGGTTACAACTGCGGTTTGAACAGGCATCTGAAATCAATCTAGCTGCAAGAGTAGCGAAGGTGAGGTTTTTATCTCGGAATGCATTGCACAGAAGTGGAAAAGAAATGCTACTTGGTGTCTCTTTCGACACGATGCCTCAGGTCGGGTGGATGCTGTAGTAGATTGCAGCTTTAGTTTTCATGCCATCAGTCAGTCAGTATCAGCTCTGCTAGCCAGGTCGCTGCCAAACCCTGTGCCACCACGGAGGTGGCTGGGTGCGAGGGGCCCGGCGCTGGAGGAGGGCTGCAGCCTGCAGGACCTGTGGCTGAAAACACTTTGTTTCACTGGCACAAAACGCGTGAGGCGAAGGAAGCCCGGCAGAAACAGAACCATGGGGAGGCTGGTGGAAGGGGTGAGTAGGAGGAGGCTGGCCACGGCAACCCTCGGCATGTCAGCAATCTACCTGGATGGGGTTGTTGGGGTCGTGGTATTTTGTGTCCCCATGTAACTTTACACATGTGTGCATGTGTGTGTGTGTTTCACCTCAGTATAAACAAAAAGCAACAACAAGAAGGAAGCTTATAAGTTTTAAGATCTGAAATAGAGAACAAGTAAATAAAATCCACAGTAAAATGTGGTTCATAGTATGAATTCCATACATCGAATCTCAACACATTATCTTTCTTCTCGTTCTAGAAAGACCTCATTATCAGACAGGTCTTCTATGCACTGAATTTCAGTTTTAGTCATTCTGAATCCCATGAAAATTCATCTGTTCACTACAGAAAAGACTGTCTGGAGTGGAACATGCTGTATCCTTGTAAGTGTGCATCGTGTTTAAAGTACTTCAACTTACTAGTTTTCTTTTTAAGGTGCCCTGATTTGTTTTTCCATTTTCTCTCTCTTTTTTTTTTTTTTCCTCTTTTCCTTTTTTTTGGCAGTGTTGATTTACATCTTTAAATACATACCTCAAAAATTACCCATCAAGTTGCCAGATAGGAAGCCATATAATAATGAAGAAAAAAAAAAAAATCAAGGATAAACATAGAAAATAAATAGGAATTCAAAAATAGTCACCACACCTTGAGAGCAGGCGGCAGTTTATCAAAAAGCCAAAGCAACTCATTGTGAAGTGGTTTTAATACATAAACGAGTCTCATCTTTAAAGAATTCATTTCACAGTCTGTTCTTTCAGGTTGCAAAGTTCCATCCCATGCAATTTTTTATATATACACAGATAAAGTTGTAGATTTTTCCTTCATTGATTTCGTAGGACTTTTTCTTCCTATTGACTTGCTAGATGTCTCTTTCGTAAGTGCAAGATTAATGAAGGCAGAATCCTCTGTGATTTACAATGATTACTTCGTTCAAACGTCGGAAGTGTAACACTCGAGTGTCTGTGTCAAGGTGATGTCTGATTGGGCAATGCTGAACTCATTCAGTTTGCACATTGATCATGCGCAACGGAAACAAACAAACAAAATTAAAAAGAGAAGAAAATTAAAACTAAAACCAGAAAATCCTTGGACCAATGTATTGCTTTCTGCACTCCTATCTCACATTATCTCTGGTCAATGTCCGCTGGAGCCGCCTTGCTTTTGTCGGGGTTCTCCTCCTCGGGCTCCACTTTGTACATTTCCTCAGAGCCCTCCTCGCTGTCGTTCTCCTCCGACTCTGTCAGCAGCTCCTCATCTTTGTACTCTGCCACATCAACCACCGTTCCCAAATGCTCTTTTAGTTTTCCGTGGTGCTTTACATGGTAACGTTGATTCTGGAAGAATTTGATGATGGTGTGTTTGGGGAGATCCAGCTGAGCAGAGAGGGTGTGGATGGCTTCCTGATCAGGGTAGAGACCCACATCGTGGATAAAGCTTTGAAGAATGCCTAGAGCTTCCAAGGAGATCTTGGTGCGGGATCTTGGCTTTTTGGCACAACTGTCCTCAGCGGGTGGAGGAGGAGCCTCTTCTCTAGGTGGGGAATTCTCCTTTGCAGGCTGAGACTGCTGTCTGTGCAGCACCTGCAAGATCAAACAGACAGAGGCTTCAAGTACAGGCTGATCCCCTCGGGGCATGAGGTAAGGGTGCTTGTACAAGTCTTTACATAGGGTCTACTCTGTTTTGGTGAAGAAAAGCTCTAATACTCATTTTCCACCACTTTTCTCACCTGCAAGAAAGCTGCATTAGTAATTACAGACTGAAAGGAGGTGGTGATACAAAAGACAAATTATATAAATGTAAAACCACAAAATAAATAAAAATACAAAATGCTAATAATTTTAAAATAATGGCCAAAATAAGAGCTAAATCAAAAGTTATTACAGTCTCGTGTCACGAGGACTGGCCAGTTGTTCCACCTCAGACAAGTTACTCTCCCACTTTGCTCCTCTCCCAGTTGTTCCTTGTATTGTCCTTTTAGACCAGAGATTCCTACCGTTTCTACAAGATGCCAAGTATCACAAAGGCCTAGCCGCATGTGGGATTGTCAAGTGCTACTTTATCAAGAGTAATGATTTGGCATTAAAATCCATCACAGCTGCTTTATGGAAAAAATAATTAATAATAAAAGCGCAGAGATTTGGTAATTTTCCCTTCTGTGAAGAGTGACATCATAGTTCAGTTGCTTTACAGAGCTGGTTTTAATGTATCTCTTGAACAGATTTCTCTGTATTACATCTGTATTAATTTCGCTAGTTGAGGCGTTCTGAGATCAAGTAATTATCGCCCTCTGTTCGGAGAAACCCCTGTCCATAATATGCTTTTCGGTCTTGTAACAGACTTTCACCAGCAGTATCTCCTTTTTAGCAAGCTTCAAGGAAGCAGATGTAGTTCTTAATCTTAACAGACACTTAAAATGACTGAGAAAGGGCCTTGTGCAGCCCTTATTCCAGGGGGGGGAAAAAAAATACCTGCTCTGAATTGCTAGAAATACAGAGGAGCTCCATCTGCTTTCTTTAAAACCAAATCTATACAAGAGAGATTACTAGCAAAAATCCCCAACAGGATTGAGGGCTTGAATTTGCCCAGAGGTTTCTTTAGATGCAGGGAAATAATTATTAGAACGCAAAGCTACAGAGCAAACAAAATCGATACGGATAAATATTTCCTTCCACAAATATGAAAGAATTCTGCCTCTTCACCCAAGAAGAAAACGCCTTTGCTGCAAACTGTCAGAAAAATCACCCCTACATTAAAGCTCTCTAAAGGGAAAAAAAGTGAGGGTAAATAATGGAAGCGTGCTGAGAATTTGCACTGAATTTTCACACACGGACCAAGCCCCCGGTAACAAAGTAATTAGTCGTTACTGCAAGAGGGAATTCCACCCTAGCACATCGGCCTGGTGGTACGCAAACAAACAAAATAGCTCCGCGCAGAAGAGCCCTCGCTTCGTTTCTTTTGTTGAACGCTGCAGTCAGAGCGCAACGTCAGCAATCTCTGGTCACAGCTTTTGACAAGCACTCGGAAAGTCCCCAGCCGCTGCCCACCGCACACGTGTGGCCGAGGAGCCGAACCTCGAGTCGCTGCTATGCAGACAACCTGGCCAGCAGCCTGCCCTGCGACGAGCAGGTGTCACCCCACGGACAGACAGGGCTTGCCACGCTCCTGGCAAGAGCCGCGTGGTGGGCAGAAGTGCTGCAAACGATTCTTGGAGCCAATAGACCGGTTTTCCTCCCAAGCATGGAAATCCTCAGGGCGTCGGAGACACAGAGCGAACCGAGGTGCTGAGCACAAGGAGAAACTCAAATGGAAATGACAGAAACTCTGCTTTACGTTTTGCTACATCTCATGTAATAAAAGAGCATCATGTTCCAATGAACGGAATTGCTCAGCTGTTCTTTGAGGATTTTCTTTTCCTGTCCATGGATTGTTTTCAAAGCAAAGGACTAACGTTTCCAAATAGAGGGGCTACAGGCGAGGGTCGGATCTGTGCCTACATCGGCCGGGAGCACTGGAAGCAGCAGAGCTGGGATCGCTGACAATAGCCAAGGACTCAGCCCCGCAAATTTGTCACATGGCCCCTACCTACATTATCTCCCCTGTTACGCTCTCTGGTCCTGTCCCCTGACACTGTAAGGCCCAGAGCAGAACACTTAAAAAAAAAAATAAAGAGAGAGAGATTTAACACCACAAATAAACTGCCAGGGAATTTACAGACAGCATCATATGAAAAGCCTCACGTAGCATTGCTAATCAGACGTGGAATTCAAGTAACAGCTAACAGAGATAGAAACACATCCAGAAAGAGTGTGAATTATTCAGTTCATTTTTGTTGGGAGTTGGAAGCGACTTTTTTTTCCCCTTTTCAGCTGACAAATAGCATGAGAAACGATCCAGCCTGAAAAATGTTACAAGGCTTCCAAGGAAATATAATGATGAAAAAAATCCAACAATACAAGATCAGCAGCAGTAAAATGTTTAATTTGAAGGAGATGAAGAGATGCCTACAGCATCTATAAAGCAATCAAACTAAGAGATGGCTGAGAGCGGAAGGGAAAGAATACTTAACCCTTCCTTTTCTGGTGTGACCTCTCCATCCTCTCCAGAAGAGAAATCATATAACCCAGGGTTCTCAGTATAAAATATTAGCAAAAGGTTGTATTTATTTTATTTCTCTTACCAAAGTAATAAAAACTCTAAAGCTACTCTTACGACAGAGAAATCTCATGATTTCACTAACTTCTGGGGGCTTGCTCTGGATTTCCAGTGGCCTTAACAAAGGATTTCAGCAACACAACATTTTCAGTGACATGATATTACCCATGTACAGAGAGATGAATAAATGCACAGAATTTCCTTCAGGTTTAGGCTGTGATTGGTTCAGTATTTCCTTCCAATCATTCAGGCTGCTTAATACAAAAGAGCAGGCTCTTCTGTGGGAAACAGATCAACTGCTGAGGCACACGATACAATATGAAATCTAAATTACCTTTTTGTTAAAGATTTGCTCTGAATTCTATTTGTAAAACAAACTAGTCAGTTTGAGCGATTTCCTTACTTCAATGTCTGGCTCTGCTATACCACAGCCTCACAGAGGAAACTCACCATGTTTGGCAGTCCCAGATTTTTGGATTTTGGGTTGTTATTACACTTCTCAATCTGCAGGTAAAGTTTCCACTGGCTACAGGCACTGCTGTGCACACCCTGCCCCGACACTTGGGTGTGGGTCAGCACTGCTCTGCTTCTGCACTGCAAAGCAGGAAACCCCACTGACCTTCCATGACGTAAGTACAGCTGCAGCACCTTTCCTAGTGCAGACAAAGCCCCCAAATGATGGTCTGACCTACCATGAAACACCACACATGTGGTGGGCTTCAGAGAGAAGGGATAAGAATGATGGCCATGCTCAGCTTTCCTTTTCTCAAGTAAGCTGGTGTTGGGCTCGGAAGTGTGGACATCCCGGTGTAGGTGCACTGTGCTCCACTTCCCCATTCTCTTCTTCCTCTGTGCCGTTCCCCACCACTCCTGGGCCACATATGGGGCAGCCCCTCCTCCTCCGCCTCCATCTCCACAGCCACCACTGTCTGCAGCTAGTCAGCTTTCCCTTCCCCTCCATCCCTCCTCACTGACCCCCCATCTACTTTCAAATCAAATGTGAAGATACAGATTTCCTTCCATGCCCACAGGACATCTTTTTTTTTCCATCCCTTCAAGAGATTCCATTTTTAAACTCTAACAGCATGGCTGCCTTCTCAGCCTCCCAGAACAGAGCAGCTTTGGAAGACGACGCTTTAGGAAGGTTCATTCAGGTAGACTTTTAACCTCACAGACAAACTCTTTTTTTTTTTTTTAACAAACAAATTAGCTAGCCCCGGTAGGGAACTTACAAGAAGACAAATATGATGGAAGTTGACTTTAAAAGACAAAGTGACTGGTCTCAAATCGCACCGAACTGAAATATGATTTGAAGGCCACAATGAAAACCAGCTGGAAGCCATGTGTAAAATATAATAGTACATGCCTACAGGGAAGGAAGTGAGATATTGAATTATTAAGTTTAGGAGAGTATATAATGTAGTGTATCATTACGGGAATGATCAGGATTACTTGTAATAAGCTAAGGGTTTGTGGTCTTTCTAAAATCCAAAGACAAGAATTATTGGGGGAAAGGGATCACTGCACTGTTGTGCACGTATCTGCTCCCCGTGTCTCAGGATGCTCCCAGAGGAGTAACCTGACTTTGGCAAGACTGGAACAGCCGCATTCCCACAGAAAAGAGAGGTGAGAGAACCCAAACTGAAGGATGAACGTCATGTAATTGCAGTCTGTGTCTGCACTGTATTTAATTTTGGCTGGATTCACTATCCCACTAATGTTTGTTTCCGTTTCCACCCACTTTCTAGTTAGAACTAGACACGTGAAAATAGTGAGTCGCTAAGGGGAGCCAAGAAGGATGCCTGAGCAGCATACACACATGCACTCGGGCACCAACTGCAGCAAGGCACTGCCTGGCAACACTTGCTCTGTGAAATGCCACCTTTCATTGCTTGAACAGCTGCTGTGGCAGAGTAGAGACCAAAACTGCCTTTCCAGGTGAAAACTCAAAGCTCTTTTATTACACAGTGTGATTCTGCTCTTCCCTTTGTAGACAGGATTAGTCACATTAGCTCCCTTCTGACAGGTTTTGCCAAGATGATGAGATGCCCCTTACTGTGAAAAACGTCAGAAGTGTTACATTACTGAAATACAAGACCGTGCATTGGCAACAGAGGTTGCCCTTGTTGAACAGACACTGCCTTCCTCTGGGCACAGACAGAGCGATCATCCCCAGGTACCTCAAGTGGCATGTGCTGGCCAGTAAGCCAAACCCAAAAGGAGCGAAGTTAAACAGATTGTCCTTTTCTTTGCCAGTGAGGTTTACATTGGATGTTTGGAAAAATTCACCAAGAGGGTTGTCCAACATTGCAACAGGCTGCCCAGAGAAGTGGTTGAGTCACTGTGCCTGGAGTTATTCAAAAGACATATAGATGTGGCACTTAAGACAGTTTAGTGGTGGGCTTGTAGTGTTATGTTAATGGTTAGACTCAATGATCTTACGGGACTTATCCAACCTAAATGATTCTGTGATTCTGTTCTCCACAGTGGTATGGAGGTCTCACCTTTTAGCTTTCCTTCACATTTCCATTGCTCTCGTAGCCAGATATAATGCTGTTATCACACCAAGGACTTCTATGACAAAGAGAGAAAGTTTTTAGCCTGCTCTTCACCCAAAAGAAAAGGTTTCTGGCTTTTATTACACATATTACAAAAGTAGGTTCAGTATCTGTGTTTGGTACGTCGAACACTGCTCATCTTTTACATCCCTTACAAGCACTCAAGGCTACTCAGCAGGATTTGCCACCAGTTTGACTCATTGCAAAAACAGATTCACTATGTACTCCATGTAAGCAAGCCTGTTGGAAAAGCTCCTTCCCAATGTCTAGGTTGAAGTCAAAGGGAACAGGGTGGAAAAGAAGGTCCTCAGCTGCATTTTACTGAGACTCCTAGCTAGAATTTGCAACACTTCACTCCTGCAAGCCTGAGTTCCCAGGCAGTGCCTACCTATCATGTTAAGTGTTTACTTCAGAGACAACCTCCGTTACCTTGCAAAGAACTCTTATAACTAGAAGAAGGCACTGTCCCTCTTAGCATATCTTACAGGAATAACCTGCAGGAGTTTACCTATTCAAACAAACAGCCTTACTCTCCCCAGTCTCTTCATTCACGGAAATGTGCAAGAAGAGAACAGAGCAACGTGCTGCCATAAACAGGCTTGCACCCTGACAGCTCTCAACCCAGGGCTCACTGGAGTAAGAGCATTAATTAGACACAATCACTGTGCCAAGACACTTTACAGGTTTCTTAGGAATGTCTGTACAAGAAACTGTAGCAGAAGTTACAATTTGCACCTGTGTTCATTTCTTTCCTCTTAAAAATGTGGTGGTTAGATGATATTTTTTTTCTCCCCCTGACAAAAATGCATTCATTTGGGTAAACACTGCAGCCCTAGTCCAGCTCCAAATGAATTATTTTCTTTGGGCTCCTTCTCACAGTGGTGATTTCACACCTTGACACCATAAAGCTGTGTTAAAGACTGTGGTTTAGTTCCCTTGCTTTTCTTGGATTATACTGTATCCTAAGGTCAAAACTCAGGAAAATCCAAAACCGTTATTAAAAAAGAAAAAGTATCTATGAAGTGATGACAAATTGCAGACTACAGGTGTTAGATTACATTTTGACTCCAGGCAGGTTTAATATACTTTAGCTTCCTTTTACAGTTGCCCTTAGCAGGGACTGTTATCGGTAAGGGATTTAAAAATATATATGGTACTCAATAAAAGAAGACCGTGTCAAAAGAAATCAATATGAGCGTGCAAAATGGTAGGAAGTCTGACATGGATAAATATGTTCTCTTTCATCTAACTTCAGCCCAAGCTTCTTTTAATTTTGTAGCTCAAATACTAGCCACACATCTTGTGCGTTTCCAGTGCAGCTCAGTAATTCCTTTACAACAGTAAACACCATTATTAGAGATAATTATAATACATGCTTGTGATATGATGTACCCGGTCTCATGCAAGCCAGACCAAATCAGCCAACTAGAGTTGGTGGCTACAACAACTTGTAACCCAGCAGTCCTGGCTCCTATTCAGCTGCAAAGACTAAGCAGTCACACAGTAAAAAAAAATCCTCTAAATATTCAGGCCTTTCCCATCCCCCTTCATCTGCTGCTGACCACCACTGGAGATAGAATATTGGATCAGACAAACCCTGCATCCTAAATCTCTTAGCTCTGAGGTACGAGCCATTTGCCGAGCCACGCAAAAAGGGAGACGGAGAGAACTGTGAGGGGAGAAATGAGTTCCACGGGGAACCCAAAGTCAAAGGCAAGTTTGGTTTTTCAGGCTGGAATGTGAGCTGGTCAAAGGGATTCATTTCAACATCTTTGGAGCACACTTGCCATATGCTTCCCTTTGCTCGATGGTGGTCGCCTTGCTTAAGGGCAGGAAATAGGCAGTGATCTGAAAGCATGGCAAAACACTGAACAAACACCCAGTTTCTGAAATAGTGGCCTCATCTGTAGTTCTTCTCCAGAATCAAAACGTCAAAAATGGTCAAAAAGGTGATGGGACTGCAGAAAGGAAAAAAAAAATCAAAAGCTCCCAAAGTTTTCAGTTGTGCATTGCTTCTGCTATCCCACGCCAAGTGATAAGCACAAGCGTTAGCAAAACACAATTAATCCTGACTTCAAGGCAGGGGGCAGGTGTCCATCCCCCCAGCACACACTGCTCCCATTACTGCAAACAGGAGCTTAGCATGCATCAAAGGGCAAATGCACCACAAAACATTTTCAAGAGCTATCATCACTGGAGATAAAATATAAATTACAGCCTGATTACACTGTGCTGCTAAAAGGCTACATGTGCAGCACGGCTCGCAGTGACAACTGGAGATGACCAGACAACTTTTGTACAGGTCTAACGTTACTGTAAAACATCTGTGTGAAGGAAACTTCCCTTGTCTTGTCTTTGCTTTCCTTTCAAGAAGCTGTGGCACTGCTGTCTGCACAGTTGTTTGAAGAATGTTTACAAATCAGCTTGACAAAGGGAAAAAAAAAATTCTGCCATCACTTGACCACAATCATGATCTTATTCTTCAGTAATGCGTGGTTTATTTTCCTTTCCTATCTCTGTTAATAGACAGCACGTGCCTACACAATAGCCACTATTTTGTCTGTATAATGTTAAAAAAATAAATCACAAAACCCTGACAATGCAGAGCAACGTCCCAGTGTTTCCTGGGGTAACTGCTCTCCCTCGAACGCTAACTCAACTCTTCCCACAAAAGCAAAAGCACAACTTTCATTGCTATACAAGTGCCTGAGAACTGGCTGATTTTATGGGGTAGCACAAATGAACTCACGCTGATGACTGCGAGTGCATTAGCTCCACATTTCCCATCTTTGGCTGGTTTAAGGCAGACTCTTGTGTTTACTACATAGCAGCTGTGTCTAGCAATGGATACCCCTTTCTCACCTACCTAGCTGCGCCCTGGAAAGGTGGTCAGTGACTGCTACTCCACGTGCAGGTGCAGTCGGCACGTACCTACAGTACAAATGCAACAAGCCCGATGCATTCTGGCTTCTGCTGGCACCAACCAGGGTGCTGGTGACAGAGAGGCCAACACAGCCAGGAAGCGTTGCACAATGCCACTGCAGACTCCCTCCTGAAGGCATGTGTGATGGATGGCTCCATTGTCCAGGGCTGGGGAATGGCCAGCACAGCTGGCATGGGGACTGGCTTGCTGCGTTCAGCAGGCAGGCAGGACTCTGTCAGCCTTGAAGAAGCCACACAAGCCTCTCTTGCCTAAGGTAGCTTCCCCCAGCAAGGGAATCAGTAACAGCCTTGTAAAGGTTTGTGCTGCCCTTCTGCATGGTGATGTTAACTGAAGTCCCACTGAATTGGGACTTCCAACATCTGTGTGTGCATTGAGGGCCACAAAACCTTCCAGTTAACACCTACCTTCTTCAAAACAAGACCAAGAGCTTTGTGGGCCTCTGACCTGCCTCTTCCATGCTTTCTCTTTCTTGCAGCCCTAGCAAGGCTCTCTGGGGTGCTATGGTGTGTGGAGCTCTGCCTGGCAGTTTCCAAATAGAGCCTGAGCTTGGTTGCTGCTGAAGGGAGGGTCTGTCTTCTGTGATTCTGTAATTCTGAGCTTCCTCATCCCAACCATGCTAAATCCTAATGAGGAGCTGGCAGAACGCCGCAGGAACTAAGGAAGCAACAAAAGACTTTTTGGTTTGCTTTTCTGCAGACAAAATACTTCTAGTATCCTCTACATTTTCTTAATTAACACTACACATGTTCTCCTTTTCTTTTGAAAATCAGAAGAGTTATTTGTGGGCAGTGTGAGCAAGATCTTCCCTGAGAAGGCCCAAACTAGAGCCATGCTTAAGGTCAAGCTCCAAACCCCTAACTACAGTGGCGCAAATGGCACCACTATAATCATGTTGGTTTTCAGTTACTCAGATCAGGAGCAGGCACTTCATTATTTCAGGAAGGATACATTTGGATTAGACACTGGATTCTGGTGGGGATTGGGGAGGTAATTATTTGTCCCATCAAACCAGTTTGGGTCCTTACAGATGTATATTTGGGGTTCCAGGAATACCCAACTGTTCTGCTAATTTTTACAATGGGAGTAGTTAGAAGTCAGGAGAACCTGACTGTTATGGTTAGTGAAAATAGTACATTTCTGCTGATAAAACACTACTCAGCATGTTTTTTGCTTTCTAGACGTAACCACCAATGCACTTAATAACAGGACTTGAGCAAACCATACTGTGTGAATCAAACACATAAAAGTAAAAATATTCCCTTTTTTAGAAAGCAAGTCTTAAAAAGTGCATTATAATCAACTACCATGGTAAGAAGCAAAACATCCAGCATTACCACACACACAACTGGCATAATGTGCTTTATTATACCCTTAGCTTGAAACTAGGTAAATAAAAATCAAATGACCAAAGTACAGTCTCCCGCACAGATTAGGGCACTGAGGACAAAAGGCCTCAGAGAATTAGATCTGAAATCCTTTGTCTTCCTGATTACAGTCTCGAAAAGGTGGACGCATCCAGAAGACTAAGGAAGCTATGCTGCTATTACTGCTCTCCGTGTCTCGCTACTCTGACCTGTACCTATTTTACAGATGCTGGATGAAAAAAGACTTTATGGAAAGTAAAGAGAAACTGCAGTGCAGTGGGGAATAAAAGGAAAAAACACAGTATTTTGTTAATTTTTAATAAAATGGTTTAATGTATGGTCAGCAAGGCAGTATTAGGACAAAGCAGAGGGTGGCACTGTTATGGCCCTGGTATGCATCCCTGGTCTCTCTGCTCCTGCTGCAGGACCACTGTGCACCATTCAGCCCCTGGCAGGCTCCACACACATCATGGGGAAGCTCGCATGAGCCTGCAGTTAGTGTAGATCTGGATGCAAGAAGACACAGGCTTTTGCTAGAAATGCAAAACACCATTTTTTGCTTCATTAAGATTAGAATTGTGTGACATTTTTCAGTAAAAAAATCTTTCTTAGGTAAAAAATATTGACACAGTGACACCAAAGTATTGTCTAAATAAAGTCTACTTTGCCAAGCTGTTTGCCTGGGACAGTGGGGATGGGGGAGGTGTTCTGACAAAGCAGTTGTTTAGACATTTTTCATGAAACAATGTATTCCAGTAGCTTTTATTCAGAACAACTTTTGCTCTTCAAATGCTTCCTATTTTCCTTTAAAGCATTATGCTGCTCTGAACTGACACAAACTTTTTTATTTTAACTGAAAATAATAATTCAAAAAGCGCCAACATATATTTTTCTTTCACTATTTCAGAAATGTTAGCAGCCCTTTAAACTCAGCACAACCACTTCTATAGCTCTAGGCTGTACCACCCAAGGAACAGAAGCTCACAGCCATCCTTCTACCCACC
Organism: Urocolius indicus; assembly: GCA_013401255.1. Taxonomy (NCBI): domain Eukaryota; kingdom Metazoa; phylum Chordata; class Aves; order Coliiformes; family Coliidae; genus Urocolius; species Urocolius indicus. The sequence continues at coordinate 430,915 of WBNH01011844.1, forward strand.
TAACTCCTTCACCACCATATTTACAAAGGATTGTACTGATGGGAGCTCTGGAAGAATTAAATGTAATGCAGCTTATAAAAGTAGCTGGACATGAACCTTTCCCATCTCAAAATCCAATAAAGCTTATGATTTTTATTGCATGTGGGAGTCCTTTGGTCTATGTAATACTGATTAGCAGCTTGCCCAGTAAGTCCGATCAAACAAGAAAGTACTTTCAAATATATTCTGGCCAGAATATTCACCTGGGAGCAAAGTGTGCATATTGCAGCTGATGGCTCTAGAGGCTTGGGATTTCTTTCTTGCTTCTGCTCCATCTCACCATGGTTTTGTTCCATTCTCTCCAGAAAGAACAACTCCAAGCCTCTCTTACCCTTTAATCTTCCCAGAAAGGAGGCATCATCTCAAAACTATTCCTCCTCACCTTTCCAAGAGACATAAACCCCCAAAATGAACAACCTGCTTCAGTCAAGGCACTAGACAGGACTTTAATGGATATTAAACACAGCAACACAGCATTCCTACCCTGACTTCATTTAAATAAGGGAATACCAGGAATAATATTACTCCAAGTCAGCAATGCTTACCAGGTGCTAATTAGGCTTTTAAAAAGGCATAAGCAGTTTGTTTGATGCAGAGAGACAAAGACAACCACAGAAATTAATCAAAACCAGGCAAAAAAATTAGAGATTAAAAGTAATACTCCTTTCAGAAAACCACAGTCTGAATGCATGCTAAGTGCCTAAAAGACACAATCACTCCAAGATCAAGAGATAAAAAAGTGTCTCCCAACTGAAATGTAAATGAAACTCACTCTGGTATGGAAGCATTTCCTTCACAGGGCAGTACTTGCTGCTGGCAGCAAATCCAGACCTGTTTGCTGCACATGAAGGCTGCCAGAGCTGACCCTCCTGATCTCACTTAAGGAAAACACACATGCTCAAAGTCAACAGTTGGAGGGAAAGGAAGAAAAACTCAAACGCGGCAGACTTGCTAGAAGAGATTTCCATGGAGGTTCCTTCCCCAGATGAGCAGATGGTTTCCAGTTAGTCAGGGTCAGGGACTACCCGTGTGGTTTCCTGCTTGCTTGCCTTTGTAGCTTATCTAGATCTCATCAAGACATGCAGCCTGAAAAAATTAGAATGGCTAAATACATAAATTAGGGAAACTAAATACAAATAAGCCTTGGTTTCCACTCGTGCAGAGCAGCAGGAGAATGTGTGCCAGCAGTGGGATGAACTCAGCAGTGCCAACCCCTCTGCCAGGGCAGCCACATCGGGCTGTAGCACAGCTCATCTGCAGAGACAGGTCAGGTCTCATTAATGCTGTGGTGCCTGCCCAGGAATCAAAGCCATGCCTAACTCTATCCAAAACACTCTGGGAAGCAGCTCAGCTGTGTTGAAAACAGCCCTGATATCAGCTGAGGACCCTGCCTGCATGAGGCGTGGAGCCGGTGCCTGCCAACAGCTCAACTCCACGGCGGATCCCCCTCCACGCTGGCAGCCCTCGTAAGAGTGGCACACACGTACTGCACTGCACATCCACGGGCTCCGCAAAGCTCTGGGCAGACACTGGCTCTTGCAATGCTGTGCATAGGAGCAAAGGAAAAATACGGCCAGGAATGTATGCATAAGCTACCATATGGAAAGGGCATTCTCAAATTAAACCCTGAAACACAAATGAGATCTGAGCGAAGGACAGTTTCACTTAAAGGAAATCTCTGAGGTCAACCAGCAATTAACTGAAAGGCTCTGATTGAATACGCTATTGACTGCGCTCACATCAGACAGCTTCCTGTTTATTATACCTTATGGGTTGTCTAGGTGCCAAGACATTAAACTGTCAATAATCTATTAATACTAAACAGCTCCTCCCTCCTTACTCCCCCATGCAAATACTATTAGACTAAGAAAACGCACTAAAAAGACGGAAATTTTTAAATGAGATGGAAATGAGCTTCTCAGAGTATTTCTTTGCTCAGTTCCAGCTGAAAGTACAGCGACATTCATAAACAATATAACACGCAGTCTATAACTACATGGAAAAAATTGTGTTAAAAAAAAAAAGTCAGACATGATTGAGACCATATCCTGAAATCTGGCTTTCTTTTCCAAGCCATCTTTAAACAGTCTGAGTTAAATTTAATTAACAATTTACAACAAGGAGAGAGAAGTTATTTAAAGAGGGGCCTACAGGTCCTTAACGTTCAATGTCTGGGAAACAGTTGTATATATAAAAAAAAAAAAAAAGTTTTAATGAATTTAATAGAGAAAAGCACTTTAATTAAATGCTGTCAAAGAGGATTGTATTAATGACTGCACACAAAGGAATTTAAAGCAAGCCAAGTATATTTAGCAAATAGGAAGAAGGCTTTCAGAGGCTGCAACTATTTATGTTTCTGCCATTGCAATGCATCTAGGAGATCACGTTGCCAATTGAAAGCAGTTACGTTATTAGATATGACTTTATTTATTATGGATTATTAAAATTTTAAATGCTGCGGGGAATACATTTATTTCACTTCTGAAATGAAAGAACAAAGATATTTCCTGCTTGTTCAGTAAGAGGAAAATTAGAAGAGGAAATAAATAATAAATAACAATAATAATAACAACTTAGCACTTAACTAGTAAAGTACTGTCCAGAGAAATCTTTTTATGGTGCTTGTCATGTCCTGGAATTTCAGTGTCTCTTTCTGGATGGATTCACTGTTGCTACCGCATCTTCCTTCTTACTCCTTACTTCTGCTCTTACTCCTTGTGGGCAGGGTACAACTCCTCGTTGTAATAAAAGCATGATATGGAGATCCAAACCATAAATTTGCGAAAAAGCAACTAGGAAATTCAAGGGTGTCAACATTATTTTGTACTAAGATGGTACAAATAGCACAAAACTAAATTTAGTCTGAACTGGAAACCAAGGAATGTTTTTTTGACACAAACTTAATGAGACTGCTGGGTTTGTAATATCCAGGATACGTTCCGTGACTTACCACATCCTTTTTGTCATATGTCATGGTAAGAGGTTAATAATGATTTTAGATGTTTCAAACTTCCGGATGCTTCACCAACCAGAGACACCTTTAACGTGCTTGTATTCCTTGGTTTCTGAACGCCAAGTCCCTTTTTAAGTTAGGCACCACAATGCGACTTAGTCCCAAATTACTGCATTTATAATGCATTTATTTGCCTTTACTTAAGATTTTTACCTTCCAATTTAAATCACATAGAAATTAGTAGAACTGAGGGAAAATACATTGGAAAGGAGGCACAAGAGGATACTTACTTCCTTTCACAATGTGAGCAGCATCATAAATGGTGAAGTTCCATTTTCTAAATACATTATCTGATTTCTGTTTAAGACTTTAATAAAAGTCATGTGTGATGTGTGTTGAGAATGTAGCCTTTGTTGTTCCACAGCTAGAGATCTTGCAAACAGCTTCACTTTGTCTGTGCCAAGATATTTTGGAATATTCTTTGAAACACTGTAAGCATAGATGACTGTGAGAAAAAATATGTGCTACTGTACTTCTGGATACTTGATGTGTGAGAGTAGTGTACACACACAAAAACATTTCCTGTTTCAATCTGCAATTCCTGTAAAAGTCCATACAAACATGGAAAAATGCACACAGCATACTAACCCTGAAAAAAAACATATCCCTGCACATATTACAGTCTCTGGGTATTTCCAACCATTCAGAAGGGGAGAAAAAAAAAGAAAAAAAAAGTTCACACCAATGAATTTCCAAAAACACTGTCCTGGGGCAAGGAGACTGAGCATCCAGGTCCTGCTCTGTTATAGACTACCTCCCAGCACTTCCCAGAAGCTGCACTATTTCCTTGGGGGTTGCTCTGCAGCATGGGAAGAGGAAAAGCTCACTCACTCTCAGAATTCCTAGAGGGACAAGCTGTGCAGTGTGCTCTGGTAGCACAATACAATCTTTTTTCCCTCTCCATGTAATTTTTATTATTGCCTACTTGCACAGAAAGACCAGGTACAACGATCTAGGGCTCTAACTTTATCCTATGATTCCTGTAAGGAGCCCATGAGTAAAATGTTGCATACAGCTAGTAGCCTATAAACATTTATACATCTCTAAAGTCTGGTATCATTTATGTACAAGTGTGAGGGACAGGGAATATTTAGAGAGCATTAAAATGAAATTTAAAAGAGCAATATTTTGAACTGCAAAAATTTTCAAACATAAATGGCTCATCTAGTGGCGTTTCAGCCTTCAAGATTTGCCTGCTGCCAGCTAGCAAGCTTCAAAGGTTATGTGGATTTAAAGAGCTTTATTTAGTAATCTTGCTCTAGATGTTTGCTCATACTCAACCTATTACAGTTCCTTACAACACTGGCAGCTTAGCATTTACAAGAGGGCCAGGACTGGAAGAAATTAAGTTTAAATCTGGTCTAACTGTGCGTGAAAGGGCAAAAGGGCCAGAACTGCAGTGATGTCATTTACTAAAAAGATAACCTGTTAGAGCAGCATCCACACAAGCCACTAACCTGCTGATTACTGCCAAGTCTCCACGGTGCTAAATCTGCACGCTCAGATTTTAAGCCAAGTTTGTGCCTGGAGCATGTCCACACAGGAACCAGGGCAGCCCAAGCAGAGCTGCTCTGGGCCAGCCTCACCTAAGCTGCCATCAGGGCAGAACTGCCTCTGCCTCAAAGGGGCCAGCACATCCCGCATGACAGCACATGTCTCCTCATCTCCTGGGACTGTCCTAACCTCCACCACCACGCCAGTAACCTCACAGTCATCTTTGTTGTAAGAAGCTGGTGAAGAACACCAGTTGTGTTCTCAGGGCCAAAAGAAAGCTGCCTGGGAGCAGGTGGCACTGAGGTGGCCTCAAAGTTCCAAGAGGCTGAACAAATGCAGAAAGGATGTACCACTTTGACAAGGCTGAACTTGCCGCCTCAGAAAAAAACAAAACTATCCACTTGATCTCCCATTCCTACAGTTAAATGGAATAGTACCAAACCTAAACTAATTTCAGAACAGAAGCACTTTTGCTTTATTTGCAAGTATGCTTCCCACTATCATTTCAAGGGGAATTGTAGGCTTAAAGTTAATAAAAATGAGCAGCACTTTTCAGCCACACTGGGTACTCACACTAAACAAACAGCTGAGAAGGTACAGTAGGCAGGTTTGGCTGTAGCTGTCCAAGCTCTGCGGCTTTCCACCTCAAATGTAAGAAGCTCTATCGGATACCTCAGAGTCACATGTAAGGCAATTGTTTTCTGATATGTGCTCCTGTTGCCTTCGTCAAAACTCACTAAAGGCTCCTGAGCTACTGCAGCCCATCAGGAAATCAGTGTGCACCAAAAGGAGAGAGAGGAGAGAGAGAGAGAACTCCAAATAACATAACACTGAGGAAGTAGATGTTCTCCCCTCACAAAATTCCCAGATCTTATTCTGACATACATTTCCCCCTGTAGTTCTAAATCAAAGACAAAATAGATTCTCCAGCTGCAACCCACCTAAAGCAAAGCCCTGGGCTGTTTGAGTCGTATGAATACAACTGCGATACAAATATCTCTGAAAGTCCATTTGAGCCTGCTGAGTACAAGTCTCAGCAGTCCTGACCAGCACTGTCTGAGCAGACATCGCATCTAGCCATGGAATATGCAGCTCGGCAAATCAAAAAGCAGTGGGTATTCGTCTATGGTGTGTCTTTTGGGTGCAGAGAAACGATCAAAAAGCACAACTATCAGGTTGCAGACATTGAGAATGCATCACAGGGCAAATCACACCTACAAAAAAAATTGTCTAGCTAACATAGTAAGAACCAAAGTCCGAGAGCTAGCATGGTTTGGGAAAACAGTAATTTGTCCAAGTCTCCCAGACAACTCAGTCCCTATTTCCCACATGCAAAATCTCCTGCTGTAACCCACACAAAAAGGGCAAAACCTCACTGTGCACATCATACTGTGAATCATTAAGCATACCATGTTCCCCTGTGGAACAGTACAGTTTTGTTTCACTCATCATCTATGGTTGCCTAAGTATTATTAATTAATATTATTTTTAAGAAAAGAAATTTTAAGTCTCACTGGTTTCTCCATCTGCGTACTCTGCATTGTGTGACCCATGAACTCTAAGATGTTGTTTAGAATCAGAGATTTCATTAGGAAGTACTATTGTGGTGTTCATTCCCTTCTTTATTTCTTCTAGAAAGAGAATATGAAATTAGTTTCATTTGGATTGACATCACTACTTCCCCTGACCCATTTTTACAAGGGCTCCACGTTCCACTGTTCTGTATTTCATTGTCATTTCTAAAATATTTGTTGCCTTCCATCCCTCACAAAATGACAAAATTAGTACTTAATTTACTTCTGTGGCATGTTATTTTCCACATATTTAAAGAGAGACCACAATGTTTGCAGTGAACACACAATGCAAAAGAGCTTTCCTACAGCTTTCTGCTATGTCTTCTTTTATTTACTAACGCTCCTCCAAGATTTATGATATGAACTATTATAAATTCCCGAATTTGTCTAAATTAAAGCTTCTGAGGAAAAAAAAAGGTAGAGGGACATTTTTTTTTTTAATTACAAAAGTAACAGGGTATCAGAAAGCACGCAAAAACCATTCCTGTTTCTTTAAAGTCAACATTTGTCTGCTCTTAAATGAGTTGTGTACCTATCAGCTTCAGCAGATCCACCTCTGAGTTTACACAGAAAATGAAAGGCAAGGTTTCTCTGTTCTCTGAGTCATAGGCACTTTACTGCACTGGTGGCTTATTACTCCAGAGACCTGGCTTATCCACCCCAACACTCCAGAGACAACGGCTTGACTCATCATTTTCCCAGCTGAGTCAGGTTTCTCTTCCCCAGCAATTAACAATGAATTAGCACTATATTAAAGTGCCAGGCAAGATGGTTTTTCTCTGGAGTGGTCACCTTGGACACAGCAGACGAATAATGGGAAATGGGAGAGAAATTATGTCTGTAACAAACACCAAATCCCTGGCTGGCAGTAGGAAGTGGCTGTAGGCATTTCTCAGCATTAACACTCCAGAAGGGTCCAATGCCCATGAACAGCCCCAGAATGGTGGGATTTAGCAAGGGATGGAAAGTAAGACCAGGTTCCCTCACCTCTGCAGAACAGAAAGCTAAACACAGAAGCATGTGGGCTGCTTGCTGCAAAGTGACTACTTTGCACACAGTCTGTCCAACAGGTCTACATGAGAAGGGATATGCCAGGCCAGACTGAAGGTCCAGCCAGGATCCCACAGCTGATAGAGGAGGAAGAGGATGAGAAAAGGGCAAACACACAACAACGCCTTCCAGCATACCCTCCCACTCTGCAGGAACCTGTGGCTCAGGTACTCAGTAAATCTGAGCTGATGTCCTTGTGGTACCCAGCAAGAAACAACCTCACAGGTGTTTTCCTTAGTCCTACAGCAGCACTTGTGACTGCACCACATTCCACAGAATGGGAGGGAGAAAGAGCCACTTAGTGCACACCTGAATTTCCTTAAGAACCAAGAGAGCGGCTGTGGCGAGCTCAGCCTGCACACACGGCAATATGTAGGAGTAGTGTGGATGCTCTGCAATCACCAAGTGAAGGAAAATCCATGCTCTGGCACGTCCATATGGTCACACCCAACACTGCCAGAGAAGACAGCCGTTATCACAGAGCTCCACAGGGCTCACATTTTATGACTGCTCAGCACAATAACAAATAAATCAGATGTGCAGGGAGGAATTTCTTGTGAACTGAGCTTCTGCTACAGACATTTTTCATTCCAGAAATGGGAAAATATTTTATTAAATGGATTAATATATGGCTGATGGGAAAAATCTAATGGAAGAGAGAAAAAATTAAAATGTTTCTCTTTAAAGCCTTGAACCTAAAGCTAAACAGTGAGGCAGAGGCTAGCAATAGCAAACACAGGGCAAGAACCTGCCACAAAAGAAACAACAATCCCTTAAACATCAAGAGCCAAGTTGTGCCCAGACAATCTTCTACAGCACTACAATTGCCCCACTGTGCACATCACACCATCAGAGGACAGAAACTGGCCTTGGGGTGGTTCCCTCACCTGAAGGTATGCTCAACCCTGGAACCAACAAGCAGACTACACAAAAATCATCACAATGAAATTTTTGCCGTTTTCAAGAAGAGGCTGAAATTCATCTATCCATTATCTGGTCATGGCTCTTGTGATGCTAGTCCGGTTTTTCTCCTGAGTCCCTCGTCGTGAGAGAGGAGTGTTTCCAGCCCACAGAGGGCTCAATGGTGGTGGCAACCAGCTCTGGCAGCGGCACGGGGCAGTCTTGTTTTCAGGCTCTCCCAGTCTCACACTTGGAGGAGCAGGAGGCTCAAGCATCAGACACAATTTACTGTACACATGTCAAGTTCATCACAGAAGACAGAAAGATGGGGTGGGCAGGGAGAGCAGAGGTAAGAGCCTCCTGCCTGCTTCGGTGCTACAGTGCTGCACCTGCTGTTATTCACAGCTATGCTACTTGCATCTATTCAAAGGATGTCATCTTGACGTCAATGCAGTTTTCACTAGGAAAGCCTGCAAAGCAAAGTAGGTCGGTGACTGGATCTTTCCACCCCCTGCTAAAATGCAGCCAGGCACTGTGGCAGACATTCTGCACTCGCCACTGGTTTGAGGAGGAAATCAGAGTTGCTTTCCCACTTGACACTACAGGGAGAATTTCAGATAGACAGAATGTAATTACTTGGCCTGGAGTTCGGCCAGGAGCGGGGCCCAAGACCCCTACCCTTATGTAAAGTGTCACAAATCTCCAATGACTGCAAGTGTAAGGACCTGAGCTTTACATCTGTGGCTGACTGTCATTGATTCTTCAAGGCTAATTACCTAATAGTGACCCTTGCAGTAAAGCCAGAAAACAAACCTTGCTGCTTCAAACAATTCAAGTTCCAAAGACTGAAAACTACACAAAAACTGCTTGCTGCAGTGTAGCTTTTGACAGCAGTGAACAGGTGGCAGCAAGCCTCCCATGTCTTGTACTGGTAGCGTGCCACTCAGAAACCTATTGGGGTTTTTGGATGGGCAAACATAGCTTGAGAACACAGCACCCTCAAAACACAAGCCTACTGTATCAGCTGTATACCAGAGTCTCCAGAGTTTTGCTGTATGTAATTGCCAGCTGGTTCCATTTCTTTTTCTTCATTTTTCATATTTTGACTGTAATAAATAATTAATCCATGGCTTTGTAACTTGCTGACAAATACAAATGCATCACATTCCAACTTAGTGTAACATGTCATTCACAGGAGCCCAATGCAGAAAAGTGATGTGCAGAAGGCTTTGGAAAGTAGGCTAATCATCAAGGTCACTCATATGAGCTCAGGAAAACTACTTCTTTAGCTATCCCATAGAGGGTATTTCTACTAGCTATAGGCACCAGAAATGGGTTAATATGTCCAAATCTACACAGGTTTTTTTCCCTCATGTCAGTTTAGCCCTCTGCCCTTTCATAGCTCCTTGCCTCCAAGGTCCCACAAGCTTTTGGGAACACAGAAGACAAAACCTGCAACATAAATCACTTGGAGCACTTCCCCTACTCTCTAGTTCTGAGAACCTGAATCCCAGGAAATGCTTTTTGTCTTCCAGGCAAAGACCAAAAGGAAAGCAAGGAGGAAGCTGGTAGCAGAAGAGACAAAGGAGACTGAGGTAGGCAATACTTAATCTGGGTGAGACCAACATGTTTCAGAGAGGACAGGACTACACGGCAGAAAATCCTCCTGCCTTTGGAAAAAGGTAAGTAGACAGCTGGCAGCTGTGCTAGCAGCAGCAGAATAATAGCAGCGACAAAAAAAACAGAGGCTGAATTCCAAGCTTCAAAGCAAGAGTAGCAAAGCAGTGCAAGCTACCATCAAACCACAATGGGGAAAGCAAAGGTGAAAGGAGGAATTGTGAGATATCAGAGAGAAATACAGTATGGACATTTCTCTCAGAGGGGTCACACAATGGGATCAGGCAAATGATGCAGAGCGCCAGTGGCAATTCAAAATGATGATCTTTTGTGGAAGGAATCACCTCAACTTTTCTGACTGAAAAAACATCTCCCGAGCCTCTCTTGGCCATCAATGTCTGGGTTTGCAACATGTCTCGCTAGTTATCAGGAATACAGATAAGGCTGATTTTCTCTTCCGACTGAAGCAAGAACTTCAAAGATGACAAACCTTGTAGTATTTTCATTTAATTTTCCCTATGCATATTTGTATCTATTTATTTCTCATTCTATTAAGACCTGAGACAAGGATACAACAAGGAAAGAACAAACCAAATAGTCATACTAATCACAATGATTGTAGAGAGAAGGAAAACAGTCCTGAGGAGGCTGTGAAATGAAGGCCTGTTGTTCCCTGTGTTACTCATGCATGGACAAACTTCCTCTCCTACTTTTTTACTTTTCCTGACGTAGAATCTGGCTCCTTTGCACAAAAGCAAATGTATGGCCGCGGTTGGTCATGGGCCACCATTTGAAAGTAGGTATCAGTGGTGGTCAGGTTCTGGAAGGAGGAGCAAGTGATCAAGTCCCCAACTCCTGTTCTGCTTCCTAAATAAAACCACACTTCTTGTTGCTGAGGGACACACTGGTACTCCTCTAAATGTCATCAGCTAAATTGTGTTTCAGCTATAACACAACTATTGACACCATGGAGCTCCATGATATCGCAGAATTATAGAATAGTTTCAGCTGGAGAAGACCTTTAAGATCGAGTCCAGTCTTTGTCCCAGCCCTATCAACCACTAGACCACTTCCCTCAATACAACATCCAACCACCTCTTGAACACCTCCGGGGACAGTGTGTGATTCCACCACCTCCCTAGGCAGCCCGTTCCAATGCCTGACAACCCTTTCAGTAAAGAAATTGCTCCTCATATCCAGCCTGAACCTCCCCTGGCACAACTTGAGGCCATTACCTCTTGTTCTATTACTTGTTACAGGGGAGAACAGACCCATCCCCGCCTTGCCACAACTTCCTTTCAGGTAGTTGTAGAGCGCAATAAGGTCTCCCTTGAGCCTTCTTTCCTCCAGGCTAAACAGCGCCAGATCCCTCTGCTGTTCCTTATCTGAGACGTGCTCCAAGTCCTTTACGAGCTTGGTAGCCCGCCTCTGGATCCTCTCCAGCACCTCAATGTCCTTCTTGTAGAGAGAGGCCCAAAATTGGGCACGGTATGTGAGGTGTAGCCTCATCAAAGCCAAATAGAGGGCAATGATCACCTCCCTGCTCCTGCTGACAACGCTGTTCCTGATATAGGTCAGGATGCCCTTGGCCTTCTTGGCCACCTGGGCACACTGCTGGCTCATGTTCAGCTGCTGTCAGTCAACACTCCCAGGTCCCTCTCTGCCTGGCAGCTTTTCAGTCACTCCTCTCCAAGCCTGTAGCGCTGATGGGAGTTGTTGAGGCCGAAGGGCAGGACCCAGCATGTGGCCTTATTGAAGTGCATGGCATTGACCTTGGCCCAGACATCCAGCCTATCTAGATCTCTTTGCTGCAACTCCTGAGCTTGCTCAGATTGCATGGATTCTCACATATTCTGTTCAATCATCGACACCAACCTGCACACACACTGCAATATTCACACAGTGAGCTGTGAACTTCAGAACTGTGGCTTGCCCCACAGACACATGAAAATTGGTGCCTATCAACCTGCCAAGCAGAAGAAAGCTGTTTCTCTGTACCTCTGACAGCTGTTCCCCCACCAGACACCCTGAGACGGAACATAGTGCTCTGACCTGCACGGGCTCAGGAGTGAGCTGGACAACATGTTGCATGCGCTCACTGTGGTGATGTCTGGACTCTTCTTCATAGATCACATCCCTCTCGTGCTGTGGAAGGTTCAGGAAGCGGCGAATGGTGCAAAGGTTCTCCCAAAGGGTGCGGTTTTCCGGACTTGGATTTTCTTTCCAGCGAAGCAGCTCACACAGCCAGCCCTGCAATGGTAGGGTCAGCACAGTTAATTCACTAAGCACTGAGGAAGAAGATGTGAGTGGAAGGCCAGCTAGTCTTAAAGCTCTGTGCTGCAAGTTTAGCTGGTCTCATTTCACGTAGAACACCCCTTATCCTCAGCTGCCCTTTGGTCTCAACAAGTCCTTGATGTATTATATCTCCTGTAAGTTGGAGAAACAAACACAACCATCAGCGTGTAATGGGAACTAGGAAGCATAGCACCTTACCCCTGTCATAATCATACCATGTATAAAATGCTTGGCTGGAAATATTTTTCCTCCACTTCTGTTTTGGAGCCTCTTTATTTATTTAACCAAGCAAGAGAAAAAGAGACATTGCTAACAAGCCTCATGCTAAGGGTTGCAGCTGCAGGACCAGAAATTCAACCACTACTGAAAATGTTTAGAAGCAGATACTACCAAGCAAAGACCTGTGATCTTCTATCATTATGTTGCATTGATTCCCCCAGCTCTAAACCTCACTAAAATGTTACAGCTTTAAATAATCAAATATCACTTAGAAGATGTAAAATCACGGAAAGGAAACCCTCTAGTATTTAGCACAAAAGCAGCAAACAGTGTGCTGCAGAAGGTACTAGAGAGGTCAAGCTACTAGGTGAAGGTAATTCTAAATCCAGCAACAGATTGTAGTAAGCATGGATTTTGTTCCTGCTATATTGCTGTAAGGTTAGTTTGAAATGACTTCAAAAAGTTACCACTGTATGAAAACCTGTAGGACTTCTCCCCGGGGGCTGAGAGCTCAGAGCCCTGGGGCAGGCAACATCAGCCCTTCAGGAAGAGGAAAACCCTGTAAAACACCAAGCCAACCAGAGAGCACAATAGCTGTGGATGTGAGGACAGTCCCATGTGTGGGGCGTGTGTGTCAGCAAGCAGTGTCCATGGCAAGTTAAGCAGGGCTGGTGGCCGCTGCTGCTTGTGCCCCAGGCGGAGGCACAGACAGCCCCATCCCTCACAGGCTGGGGGCCACTCTCCCCTCCTCTGCCTGCGGGTGGGAGATGCAATGCAAATGACAGAATATGGGAAGATAATGCTGAGGATGCTGTCAACGCGCCTTACTGACTCCTGTCAAAATATTTTACCTAGTAGCTTTATAACCCATCATTTTCAAGCTACAACTTAGCATTTTGACACCATTTTGACAGGCACCTTGCAATACCTAAAAGATAGTTTGATCAATGTTAAAATGTTCAGTATGAGAAGTAGCCAAAACTCTATTTTTCCAAATGGTGACTGGAGCAAGCTGAACAGCCAGGTTCATTGTTGGCCCACATGGGGGGGTTTTTGGTATTGCTTTTGTACGTAACAACTTGTAAGTCATCGACAACTTCTACTCTGCACTATAAATGCCGTATATAATATCATAAGCCGTTGTCTTACTCTCCACTGTGTCTTCTACCTTCACCCCCCGAAAAAAAGGCAAGATTTGATTATCTCCACTGCATCAGCCAAGACAGCAACACCAGCTGTTCTCATTGTGCAGCCTCTTCCTCACGGCCTACATGTTAATAACCTGATCATTCCATTTTCTCCTTCAACTGCCGGCTGCAGCACAGTGAAGAGACAAAAACCCAGGCCCATCTGCAGCAGCTGTAGGCACTGAACTGTGAAGCCACCAGGGATTTATAAACTAATCTGTAACACAACACTGCCTTGTTTTTACAAGTGAGAGGCCACATTTGTGCAGACCTGATCTTTTCTTGCAATAAACTAGGAGAGCTGGGGCGGGGGCAGGCAAAGATGAAAACAAGCTATCTAATCATTTACTGGGGATGGTGGGGGGGAGTGGAATCTGTATTATATTTTCAAAGTATTTTGACTGGTATTTGTGTAATCTCTCAGCCAGGTGATGTCTGCATCTTAATGTGGTTTGGCAACATCCCTTGCCCTCAGTTCTCATCTTTCCCTTTCCTCTGCTCAGAAATCCCTCCAAACTTTCTCTCTTTTAGGGAGAAGGCAGGAAGAAAATCTCCCTGCTCCACAGTGTTTTCTCAGAGGTTCTTCCATACAAAGGAAATAAATTCTGAAATGGAAAATAAACCATCTGTGGGGGGAGGGAAAAAAGCAAAAAAAAAAAAAAAAAGCGAAAAAAAAAGAAAAGCGAAAAAAAAAAAGAAAAGCGAAAAAAAAAAGAAAAGCGAAAAAAAAAAAGCTATTGCTCCCAGTTTTAAGTGGTCTGAGTAAGTCTCCAACTGAACACTTTCACAGGTTTCAAGCAGGCATGCTGCAGCATGAAGACCCATCATTTAGCAAAAAACTCACACAAAACCCCATACCTGGGGAAGCCGGAGCCGGTGGTACAGGGCTGGCCCAGGGAGATGGCTCCTAGGGCTCCCTGAGGGCTGCTGTGCCCGGCAGGGCCTGGGGCTGGCTCAGAGGGGCCACCTCCCCTTCCCAGAGTTAGCTGGCTGGCCTGATGGTGACTGCTGCAGTTTGATTTATCTGTCCCGTTATAATCAGCACTCATTACAATCACTTAGAGCAACACTACAGGCCTCATTATGGACTAGGCACTTGCTGCCATTAGTCTTTAAGAAGGATAGTGCTCAATTTGCCTGGCAACATGCGAGGTCCTGACCTTGGAGCTATTAGGGAAAAGATTAGACTGCAGTGTGACCATGTGTGCAGACACGAGCAAACCAAATTAATTTCTGGCAAAGGGAGGCACCAGGCAAAGACCTCGCCATCCTGAGGACACCTGAGAACTTCTCCATTCCCCAGAGGAGATAAGCTAATGGCATGTTTAAAGGAGCCTGGTTCTGAAGGTGAAGCACATCCATGGTATTTAGAGAGATATTAATCCAGTTTCTCCACAAAGTATTTGCTTGGCTGATCAGATTAAGGGATCTAGCCTTCAACAGCACACCCCCACCACAGCAGGCCCCAAGAAATCTGTGATACTTCACAGCCTCAGACATATTGCACCATGTGTACCCAGCTGCTACAATAATTAGCTTATGAATGTATCAGCTGGTTCTGTGATTTTTATAAATAATAACTAACCTACAGAGCAGAAAGATTTTCATGAGCCTAATATTAGCAAGAAATTGCAAGGTGCGCCTATCTCTGAATTGTCATTGTGCTAAATGCCCCATCTTCTCTCCCATTGTGTGGGACTGGATCTCCCCCAACACCATTTATAAATATTTATTTTTGCATCGGCAACAGTAATGTATTTGTGGCAGCTTTCTTCACAACAGCCATTATTCGTTCACCCACACACATATACAAGCGTACCCACTGCGTGCATGTGTACACTTATCTGCAGCAAATCTGTCCTTTCACTGCTCTTTTCCTATCCTTCCCCTTCAAGTATTCGTTCTCTCACTCATCCATTCAAGACCCCGTCTATCCATCTATGGGGCTGCTTATTGGGCGATAGCTTTGGCTAATACACGAGAAAACACAGCACCGCAGATTACTCACACATTCTTTATGATTGCAAGTAACTGCCTTCCCTGTGCTCAGATGAAAAATCTGCATCGGATTTCTAACATTATTTATTTAAATAATCTGAGCACACCATCCAAGAAAGTTTTGCAGTACCAGGGAAAAAAAAAAAAAAAGTGTAAATGTCAAATAAAACACTGACAGATGACAGTATTCTCTATTGAATAGCACCGTTTCTTCGTGCATGTTCAATGAGAACTCATGAATTATTAATATGCAAATCTTTTTCTGTTAAAAATCTCAACTTGGGGTTTTTTGGTTGCATTTTTTTTTTAGATTTTCTTTTATTTATTTCTTTGGGTCTGTGTATGTTACACAGAGCTTTCCAGGATAATTATTTCATTTAATAAATGTTAACATACAGAAAAGCTTGGAGCTTCAGCCACTCGCAGTGAATTTTCATCTATAGCTACGTTTATTGGCACGAAGAAGGAAAAGTGAAGAAGGAGACACTATCACCTTTTCCCCCACTCATCCACAACATCTGAGCTCATTGCATTACAAGCGAATCCAGCTTCTGTGAACATATTCTGAAAATCTAACAAATAACACATCCTTCCCCAGATCCGTGATATGCTGCGTTTCTGATCCTGCCTCCCCTGCATATCACAAGTCTCACTCCACCACATAAACAGCCCCCTTGACTGGCACAGAGTTTGATAGGAGGAGATACCCATCAGTGTCAGTATGGGTGGCAGAATCTGGCCCTTAATAGCAGCTTCTAAGGTTCTCAAATGGGAATGTCTTCCATTAAAAATAAGAGGAAGAAAAACAGCACAATTGAAGGATGCTTTTGACTCTACAGTTAGGCCCCAGTGCTTGTGGTTACAAGGAATTCTGCTCAGAACTTCCTTCATTTCACCCTGAAACTTCTAGAGGCACTGAGAATACAGCCCAATTTAGCTTACTAAGAGAGCTGCAGAGAAGTGCTAGCCTCTATTTTTGTTGTTCTCATGAGACAAGATAAACATTTTCTAAGCATTTTATTTGATAAAAGAAATAATATCGTATTAATGTCCTATTTTTAACCTCTTTCTGTCTCCTAATCAAATACATTTCCACATAGCTAAGCAAAGAACAACAAAAATCTGCAGGAAGCCAGCCATTCCCATTGTGCTTTTATGCTGTTAAAGAAACAGTGTGCTTACTACACCAAAGTATTAGCCTTGGCACACTCAATCACCCATGATGGACAGTTAGGTGGTGCACCAATTGTGAGTCATGTTCTCTGTCACTTATCTCCAAGGTCTTTTTAGTTGCTTGGCCCTTTCCCTTTTGCTAGACTTACCCTGGCACACAGGGAGGCTACTCCAGCAGCCAAAGGTACCAGACTAAGATAAGGTCAGGTTTTCCAGCACTCAGTAAAGGTATGCAGAAAATACCCTGCCCCCCAAACTGCTTCTTGCAGATCTGCTGACGTGCATTCAGCCAAGGACCAAATTTCTGATTAAGGACAAGAAGGTATGCTGGGGCTACAGGCCCGTGCTTACACTTGGAGCAGCATCTCTAGTGAAAGCCACCATGGGAGGTGGCAGTTGGGTGTCCACGGTGACTTAGCTACAGGCAGCTTTTCTGCTTGAGCTGAGCGGCAAGGCACTTTGAGCCTGGATAAAGCGGCAACTGAACAGACCTTGTGCTTTCCCTGAACTTACATTGCTACTACTGCTACTAATAATAATACTACAGTTAGTTTTCCGTGCTGACATTTTCTAGGATCTCCAGTGAAAGCATGAGTAGGCAAATGAAGAGTTTTTAGTCAGAGTGATTCAGGAATAAATCTCAAAAATAAATGTAAAAGGCCATTCCCTCACCCACATCATCAGTGCAGAAAATGTCAACATATGTGACAAAAGGAAAAAAAAAAAAAGCAGCAATCATTGATGCAAGTCTTGAAATATTAGGAAAGAAATGCTGCATTCCATGGAGAAAGCTTCTTTTCTACATAGGGTCACAGGAGTCCCGTGGACACACTTCCTCAGCCTCTCTTCCCTTTGCTCAGTTTGGGACTCTCTGCAGTGCGAAATGAGCCAGATAATATTCAGCTCTTGTTCCTTAGTCGCCAAACTCTCTTTCCATGAATCCAATAAGTGCCTATTAAAATAAATAAACCCCCTAATGATTCAAGATAACCTAATCAAGAAAGCTGAAATGGATAAAAGACTAACTGTAATGGAGAGTTCTGTCATGGCTTCAATGAATTCTTGATGAGGGCCGGGGGAGGGGAGCTGAACCTGAGAAGCTTCACTTGGAGCATTTTTATACAGTTCAAGGTTAATCACTCAATAGCCTGGATTTTCTGAAATGTTCAGTACTTTTCCGTCCCCCAAAATTCAAGGCAAAATGCAAAGCACTTTCACAAGGGTCAGCTTCTCACTAGCCTTATAAAACACTCAACAATACAAAAAAAATGAATGAGGTACATGAGACCTGACATATCTTAGATCCATGGGAACACTAAGTCTGCTTACAGCTCATGGCCTCAGAGGGAAGGATATTTCAGGCATGCCAAGTTCAAACTAGCTTCTCCCCACACTGGAGAGGAAGTGTGGGCTTGTGGTTAGGGCAAGCAGCCCATCATCGCTCCCAGGTCTGCCAAGGACTTCCTGAGCAAAGTCCCAGCTCCACAACTGTCCCTGCTGCATTCAGCAGCTGAGAGGCTAATGTGCTGTTGCAGATGCTGTCTGGAGGGGGGCAGGGGGTTACACCGTGACTGCATATAGAGGTCTGTAAAAAAAAAAAAAAAAAACTAATGTCCAAAGGTACTTCAAAGAAATTTTCGGTTCAGTCAAGGACAGAAATGTCTTTCTATGTTTCCTCAATATGTAATAAGAACATCAAAATATCACTACAACAGATACAGCCCAGCTGTATTCATATCATCCTAAAGGCACCAAGATGCTACAGCAGTGAGAAGTGCCCTATAT
Source organism: Urocolius indicus (assembly GCA_013401255.1). Taxonomy (NCBI): domain Eukaryota; kingdom Metazoa; phylum Chordata; class Aves; order Coliiformes; family Coliidae; genus Urocolius; species Urocolius indicus. The sequence goes on from WBNH01011844.1 coordinate 449,259, forward strand.
GCATACATCACATACGCTATGCATCTTCACCACCAGCTGTTTTTTCTAGCTGTTGTTCATCATCGCTGGAAGCTAATTAGTTTAAGGGCACAGAAAATACCTATTATAAGCTAAAAGAGCAAGACAAGGCATGTAATATCAAATGAAAACAAGGGAACAGAAATTCGTGAGGAGAGGGAAAGACAAAATAGGGGGGTTCTAGAACTAACCCTGCCCCAGAGTGACACTGCTCATCTCTCTCACTGTAATATTTTCTTCTCAGAGCATGGGCAAGAAGGGAGGTCATGGGCAGGTGACTTGTGCTGAGATACATCTAGCATGGGCTTCTACTGTGGAGCTAACAACTCCCTTAGCCAGAAAAGAGCCTCCCAGACAATCCTGGCAACAAGGCAGGGATCCATCGCTTTGGGTTTCCTTAACCCAAAGGGACTTGAATGAAGGGCTTTTCTGTCCCTAGCCTCCACACCTCTGGTCAAGTTTATTTTTTGTTTGTTCATTTTTAAACAGCATGAAGATACACACCAGAGACTGAGCTTTGCCATCTTAACATTTATGTAAAATGTTGTTCCATGGGGCCTCTCTCTACTGTGATGCAACTGAAACAAACTCTGGTTTCTTGAGGAAGAATTTCAGTTTGAAGAGTTTACTTTTTGTTTTCTCTGGACTGGTGAAGGTCAAACCCCTTCATTTGCTGTGCCTGAGGCAGATCCCCCAGCAGCATGTGCCCACCTTCCCCCCACCACCTCAGCCTGATTAAGAAGAGCCTCTTGCCCTGGGAGAACTGTGGGAAGTTCATGTTCATCCAAACTTTGCCTTCCCTCAGACTGTCAACAAGGGCTCCAGCCAGCTATGCCCACTATTTATTTTGATAGTCACTGTTTATTATAAACAGAACTATATTCCTAAACTCATTTTGCACAGACTAATAAAAAAAATCCTGTCTGCTGCACACAGCACAGCTTCTGCTAGGACTCTCACTAGGGGTCAGAGGGTGATGCTGTTGCATAGTATTACAGAAACATTGGCATATGGTCTTAGTGGAAATGGTTTTCCTGAAGTTGTACTGCAAAGCCATTGCAGCACTGGATGCAGAAAACAGTTTTCACGACTAACAGTTCAAACCTGCAGCAAGCCAAGGTCAAAGCCTCTGCCTGTCTCACTGCCCAGCTTGAGACACACAGGCCACCTGAACCTCTCTGAAACAGCACACCAGAAACCCATCCTTGTGAATTAAATATAACCAGGGAAGTCCAAAGTGCAGATAGGAAACCAAATCCTGGTGTTCTTGTCACACGCAGAAACACTCCCAGTGTGATAATACAAGTCCCAGGTTTAGCCATGTAAAGGATAAAGGGCACTAGCCAGCATCATCCCCAGACAAGCATGCTGCCCAGCGGGTACATCAAAAACAGCTGGCAACCAAATGAGGATGACAGCTTTGGAGGCTGTGTTTGGAGGGCAATGATCCCCTCAGCTCCCGCTGCACAAAGTGCTGCACATCACTTCACAAACAAGACTAAAAATATCTAGATGTAAATCGCAAGGAATAAAATGCATATTAAGGTAAAGAAGTGATAGATAGGCTAATGTCTAAAATGAATGGCTTGAGGTCTTTATGAAGATGGATTGCCCTAAAGAAGTCTCACCATCCTACTTTGGTACTTCCATGAGGCTTTGCATTTATGTTGACTTACGAGTTCTGTGATTTTTAACCTCAGTTGCTAGCAACAGCCCTTCGCTTTGGTTGCTGAACTGAGATTCTGCCACGACTTAAGAATAAAGATGGCTACTTATTAAATTAGAGGTCAATTAACTGCACCAGTAGATGATACCACTTGCAAAAACTGCTCTCAGTGGGTACCACTCTTCCTGTATGAAGACAGAAGATGAAAGGAGGCCTCCATTGGCTCTGGATGCTCTCTTGGGTACATGACATAAAGCCCTGTGTATAAAATGTCAAAACAGCCCTGTCGGAGATTCACTAGCTGCTAAAACTGTGAAGATCTCACAGCACCGTGGATTGCTGTTGACAGAACAGCAGCGCCCAACATAACACATGCCTTGTTAGCAAACTGGAAGCTTCTCAGTAGTCTGGGGTGAGGGAATAATAGGGGAAGCCAATGCAACACAAGCCAGGCCTGTGGAGAGCAGCAAGTGAATGAACCCTGGCGGAGAGTCCAAGCAAACCCTCAGATGAGCTCTTTTTTCCCTTCTTTCAAACTCTCCCTTCTGAAAACATGGGCAGTTTTCAATGAGCGCTTCCCACCATGTAATTCAGTTGCTGAAATCGGCAGCATCTTCACCAGCAGTGCCTGTGACTCACACAACCGGGCTGCACAAAGTGGGTGGGAAAGCCCCACCACTAGTTTTTAGACAAGCTAGACCTAAGGCGACACACCAACCGTCCCACCATGCTAGTGGCTTTCCCCTATACAGGCAGCTGTGTCCCTGCTTTTGGCACTCCTCCTGACACTCCACCAGGCTTCCCAGCCAGCGGCAGGACACCACAAGCACGCAGGTGGGCTTTGGGGCAGGGGGAGGCCCAGTGCCATTATGGTTCTTGGCCACGGCTTCTATGTTCCTGCCTTCAAGTGCCCCCATAAAGCACTTTCATGCTCCAGCAGAGCGCTATGACATCTCAGCATGGCGAATGCTGGGTCATCCCAGGGAGCCAGTATTGCTTTGGCAAGGCTGTGGAACAAAAGAAACATTGGCCTCAGAAACGCTTCTTTATTCGCTGCTGCTGAGGAAACAAAATCTTTATGCACAGTAACTTTGCTTTAAATGGCAACATTTGTGGATCCGGTTCTTAACCTTTTGCATCTGGCTTTCAAAATCTGCCTTGTTGTTTTTCCACGTGAAAGACTACAGAGCTTATTTTTGTTTTGGTGCTGGTGTGCAATGCTGCTAGAGAAACGCACTCAAGCTGGCACAGCCGGAGCTGGTGAGCCACCCAAATTATTGTTGGGTGGTTGTCTGTCTCTATTTCAAGAAGCCTCTGGGTATAATGACAGGAAGCTTGCAGGCAATTTTAAGCCAAACCTCAGAGAGGCTGGCATTCAGTCTGTGTTAAACACTCCTTATTAAAAGCTGTCCAGTCTGCATTCTGGGTGGAACTTTGATATCTGCATGGAGTAAAGAATAAGGAGCACGTTTGCAAAATCAATTGTGCAGTTTTTATATTTACTGCACGTTTACCACATATGCCATTTATTACACAGTGGAAAACCGTTAAATGCACAGTAGTTGTGCCAAGTGGCATTATGCTTTTAACAGCTTTATTCGTTTAACAGCTCCAGTTCTCATTATATTTTGCCATGTGGTACATGAGATTTTTATGCATTTAACAGTTTAAGAGGGTTCCATGGTATTTTCCTTTTATGTATTTCATACTGTGACTGGGATTTTGTTGGGGTGCAGAGGAGTTGCAGACTGTAACCCCTGTACCCTGACAAGAGAAAGCAAAAGGTAAAGAAAAGTAATGATCAAATGAGGAAGGAAAAATTAATCAGGCCTCCATGTGGCAGGGCACAAATACCTGTAACATGGACAAGGGTCTTCCACGTGCTCCGATAGCTTTTGATGCTTTGTTTATACACCTTTCAACCTCAAAGAAAGTATGTATTTTGCAGAGTGCATGCATCTAGACATTTCTATCCCACTCTCTCATTGTCACAGACACATTTGTGCATTTTTGTGTCCATACGGATGCACTCTTCTAGCATAACTAATTTTTTCAGGACCAAAACCATCCCTAAGTAAACAATTCCTTCTAATGGTTTCCAGTCCATTTGCTGCTCTTCCTACAAAAAGTTCTATCTGTCCTTTCCTCAAAATGTCTTCTATTGCATTACATTTTTTTGAAAAAAAATGAAATTTTGAAATTAATGGATTATCCTCAAGAATTTCACCCAGACTTAGGTTTGCTCACATGCATTTTTTACACCCAAGGCGGAAATTAATCCAGGAGAACTCACTGCAGTGCCCTCTCATGTCTTTTTGTAAAAATGATTGGATCTGACGTGAATTATTCACGTGGCAATACTGTATGCAGTACATACAACATGTTTAAAAAAATAAAGAAACACCTGCCTAATATGTGTTTTCACATTGCCTTCCCTCAGTTAATCATTTAAGAAAACAACTTCTTTGCCCGCCCAATGAGAAGAATGACATCATTTTGAAAAGTCCTTCTCCCACTAGCAGAGGTGTAAGCTATATACCACAAGTGGGAAAGGACTTGTGTGCTTGTACAAAAGGGGAGAAAAGGCCTGGCTGTGAGCTGATCCTTTCCTCAGCCTATTTTAAAAGAGAAACGTAAACCACTTAAGCAGGCAAAATCCAAAAGCGTTGCAGGTTCCCCAGAGATGATTATTATAGGAACAGATGTATTTTTATTGGTAGGAGGAAGAAATAGGTCTAGTTCCAGCCCCAGAGTTTACTTCAAATACAAAACCCTCAGAAGCCCCGCAACAACAAAATCCCCTCTACCACTCACCTGACTTTTATTGGCAGCCACTTTGGCAAACAGAGCTTGAGATACCTTGGCCCTTTTCATCTCCTGTTGGATCTCGTCGTAAATGGCAGCTGTGATGTTGACGTTGGCGCCGTCTGCCTTAATGGGGAGGTCTGTTGTTGGTGTCGAGGTTTTGGCCTACCAAGAGACCATGAAAATAATAATTTAAAAAGTGCTGCTTTCAGCCCAGCCATCTGTGCAGAAATTATCAAAGGATTTCAGTCAACTGATGCCAAACTGCATTAGCTACAGAGGGACACTTCCTGTCCATTATTCTAATCAGGTTAATTGTGATTGGAAATAATTGCAGTGCATTCCTATAGGACATGCAAGGCCCTGTCAACTCTCCCCCTCTCCCTCTCCCAGTGTATTTATTGAGCAGCTCGACAACAGGATAGGTAGTCAGGCACTCAGCTGCAGGCAGTCACTGAAGTTGGCTTTGCCAGCTAGCTACTGCAGCAGAGGCACCCAGCTCTACCTTCTCCCCCCTCTCTGAAAGTGGCCTACACCTTGGAGGAAGAGCCAATTCTCCCAGAAAAAATGTGTAAATGGGTAGAGGTCTCTAAATAATAAATTATTACTCAATTTAATGCACTCCCTCAAGTCTCCCTCATCCTTTATTAAAACTATATGTATGTCATTTGAGTATGTATGGCTTCCCAGCTTTATCATCATTATGCTAGCCAGACAGTCACCTAATTTCACCTAGGAAATCAATGGAAATGAAAAAAAAAAAACAACTTCATCTCACAAAGCTGGGCTTTGGCATGCCTTTGATGTGCTGCCCTCATTCTCCTAAACTCATATTGAGATTTTGTGTATTCCACTGCACTCCTTTTAATTGAATGATTTCCCATCAGCCTCTGTTACAAATGAAGGACAATAACGGACACTGCCAGTACTTTCTCCAGGCTGCACTATTCCTACCAGGCTTCTACCAATACAGTTCAGCAGACTGCAACAAGATTTTTATTTTAAAGCCCCTTGGCCGTGGCAGTCCTCAGAATACACTGGCAGGCGAGGGAGTGAGGGCAGTGTGATCCTTATGTAGTGCTCCCAGCACCAGCAGCCCCTTGGAGAGACAGATCTCATCTGCTTTCCTGCCCTGAAAGAGAAGAGATACCAGGACTGATAACTTATACCTTCTAAGGGAAACATGTAGGCTACTGATATAAAAATCTGTGTTTTCTCTTGTGATGTAAAGATCCTAGGAAGCAAAACAACCTAGGTGGCAAAACTCAACGCTTCCCAACAGATCCAATCCTCCCATAAACCCTGATGGCATTCAGATATTTAGCCGAATTGTAAAACTTTTCAGATGGCTTCTGGTCTTGTGCCAGTTGAAGCCTGATAGAGTACATCTAATGTTAATTTTTAACTAGGCAGACATGCCCAAATGCCTGTTTCTTGATGGGAAGGTTAACTAGACAAAGCAAACCTTGTCAACTTCTGCTGTTTTGCTGTTCTCCAAATCTTCCTCACCCTAACGTTTTTTGGTGGGGAGTTTTTGTACCAAAGGCCACATTAGTAATAGAGCCAAAATCCAATCAAGACAACAGTCTAGACTAATCATTCCTCCTACTGCTTCCAGATAAAGCTTTAACCAACTTGCATCTTTTACCTTTCTCACCCTCCAAGTTCAACAGGCAGTCCCAGGCAACCCCTGGCTCATTCCCTGCCTGTTGCAGGCAGGACCCATGTAGAAAGGGCCTAATATTTTCCTGCTCCTGCTAAAGTCAGCCCCGCCACGTTCAGGCAGGAGCAACTGGATGCCAACTGGATGGCAACTGGGGCAGACCAGACCTCAACCTACCACCACCCATAGGCCATGAACACATGTGGGGTATAGCCCTATGGACAGACCAATAGAGACATCACGCTCTGAAATTCAACGTTCACAGATAAATGAGAGTTAGGGCAATTTTGGGAAACATAAGAAAACAACAAAGAGATCATGGGAAGGAAGAGGACTGTCCAAGTCTGTCAGGAGTCATTTAGTGGAACTTAATTTTACCAAGTGTCCTGCAGTGCTTTGATGGATATTAAAAAAGCCTTCCCAGTGTCTGGAGCCTTTGGCTAACACAGTAACCAATGTCTATACAAGCTCAAAGGTTGTTGCAGAGACCCGAGATCCTAAGAACAACAGCTCTGTCCTGTATGAGTCTCCTATGCCGCTAGATCCACAGCCACATGTCAGATGAAAGCCTGTCCTACACACTCTGAAAGCTGTGCCATTTGTTATTTAATCACTGAAATAGGTAGGTCAAGTACCAAACCAAAATATCACAGTCGCAAAAAAACCCACATTTTCTGTTAGAGGCCTACATTCAAAACTAGTCGTGATATCATGAACATGTTTGCCATTATTGAAATGTCTCATTGCAAACAGTGGAGAAAAAAGGAAAATAAGTGTTTGCAACCACCATGCCAAAGTGCTGCAACCCAGCCTTTACTGATGGTCTTCTACATGCACACAATAACCACTAACAACTCAGAGCCTCTTCCCCACAGCACTTGTATCCATTTGCTGGATGAATCTATCATGCTCACCTTGGAAACACCTTGCGAGGGGAGCTTGGAGCTGGCTCACAGCAACAGTTACTCTGTGTGGCCTTACACCTACCTGCATGACTGCCCCAGAACCAGCATTTTCACATGTACCTTTAGTGCCCTCCTCCTACCCAGCGCACTAGAGCACCATTTAAAGAAGTATTGCTGCAGAAGCTCGGTATCTATGGAAACCACGTTTCTAAACACCATTCCATCAACTTCTTCAGCACCCTTAACGCAATTCCTAAAAGGACGGTACAGCTCCTAGCACTGCTGCCCCAAAGCACTCCACTCTGGGATAGAGAACATACCAGCTTGGGGAGGCAACACTGCCGGGATTTACCACAAGGACGGCATTTGTCTCTTCAGAAGTAATAGCAGGCATATGGGGAAGTGCAGTAGCCGTGCTGCCTGTCCAGGAGCTGGGAAGCAGCCGCATTTGCAGAGGTGTCCAAGTTGTCAAAACAGCACCTGTGCTGACTGGTGCTGGCCCTCAGAGGGCTCGGGAAATGTTATCTAGCGGGCACAAGCAAAGCACAGGGTACACAAACCTTTGTATGTTGCTTTGGATGATTAAAACCCTCACAATATTCTACTGGATTCTTCAAGGAAAAATAAGGCGATGATGGGCTGCTTTATACTTCTAGAGTTTGGTTTTCCAGCAACACTTAGCTCTTAAAAAGCCAGGCAAAAATTCCGTTATTTTAAATGTTCTAGCTGTGGTTAGAACATGGGAAAATGTCATATTTCAAGAGAGGAACGAGATGGGGTAACAGATCCAATTTTTATTCTCACTGGGTTGCATTTAAACTCTCCATTTCTTTCTGTTACTTGATTCTAGTTGCAAAATCTGTTGCAACAAATATGAACAAGCTAATTCTTTCATGAATAAATACACATGCAGAAATTGAATCCACTACTTAAACATTAAAACAGTTCCCTTTATAATTTCATTTTCACTGAAAGGTAACAAAAAAAACTGAGTTTCCTATATAATAAAAATTCAGCATCAAATTTGGTTTGGCAGGATTTGTTTGCTTTCAGTGAAAACAGTTCTTTACATCATGTATTATGGCGAGGTGCACCCAAACACCTGGGTTAAACTGAACAACCTCAACAGTTTCTACAAAACCAGCACACCCTCCATAAGGATGATCAGTTTGCATGTAAAACTACATCCCCTGCCCCCAATTCTTACTTATTTTTAGCAGGGTACAGAATTCAATATGAGAAGTGCTCAGTAATACTACCATAAGCACAGCTAGCACAGTCCAAGACTTTGCAGACAGCATGGCTGTGAAAACACCAAAGCAGGAGGGTCATACAGGCTCATTTACTAAAGATCAAGTGATGTGCTAGAACTGACCTAGCCTGTCTGTACAGTCAGAAATTTCAAACTCAAGTTAGGCAAATGTTGCACCAGGAGTTAACCATCACCTCTGTGCAAGCACCCTCACTTTTTCAGAGTATGTGTCTGGGACTGCAAACAGTCAGGTAAAAGGGGAGATGAATATTACAGTGGATACTCCTCCTTAGTGCAAAGGAACAATCTACTCAGGGAAGTGGGTGGCAACAACATGTTAATAAACTCGTGCGGTTAAGTCAATGAGATGACGGCTGGTTTGATGCTGTAAAGCATCATCTGCCCATCTCTACTTTCTGTACTTAAAATAATTAGGTATGTAAACCTCTAACTCAAGGACTGTGATTTCTTATGCAGAAAACAGAGTACACCGTTTTCTAGCAATGTCTAAGTCACTGTCGAACTCTGTTAACTGCACACTTTTTATTGCAACATATACAAATGCCTCCAGGAGCCCAGAAATTTCCTGTGTTCTGCAGAACGTAATGGACACAGATAAAATTACGTGCACTGTCTTTCTATAATATAACTTCTAATAGTGAACATATATCAACAGCCTGTATGTAATGCCCATACGCACTCTTTCAGGCACTAATGTTACATACTTGTTTGTATTTATAGTATTGATTAAGGGTAGAATCATCATCATAATGTCTTGCTGAAATCCACCAAATATCTCTTAACAGACATTCCAAAGCCTTACAAAAAGATTTCTACAACTCATCTGGGTGAGGGGAACAACAGACAGGGAAAAGGTGGAAGACTCTCTTCCTGGACTAATCCACACAATGAACAGGTAACAAATGATCGCATCTTACCTGGGGGGTTCTGGAGGAGCTTGGGCTACTGGCAGCTGAAGACACCATGCTAACATTGGGGTTCATACTTCTCTCTCTCTCATCCTGATAGATACGATCCCGCTCCGAGTCAGGCAAGTTGAGGAAATTCTGCATTGCCCTTAAGTTTACCAGGAGAGACTGGGAAGCTGTCCTAGGGTCTTCTTCTTTACGCAGGATCTCTGACAACAAGCCCTGGTTCAAAAATTTTAAAAAAAAAAAAATCCCAGTCATGTGGTGTTGTGGGGTTTTTTTAATTATTATTTTTAATTTTTTCAGTGTAACCGAGTTGCAATACTGAGAATCTACATCGGAATCTCATGGGCTCTCCCATAAGGGATATTTTGTAGGAAAATGTCTTCTGAGGGCTGGGGCTTATTTTGGGACCGTCCTATTCTAGCAAGACAGTAATAAGCTTCTGACATGCTGTATAGGAAGGTAGGTGCATTGGGTAGAAAAAATTGTAGTTATCACCAGGTGCTTGCTACAAATATTTTAGGAGCTGTTAGATCTCTTTCTTTTTACTTAAAGCTGGGAACACTTGGCAATCCTGTTCATCTTTGACAAATCTGCCAAGGTTGATAAATTTAGTTTTGACATTTAAACAGTACAGGAGGTTTATAAAGGAAAATGTTTGGCTGGTTTTTGATGTTACAGTTCATTCATTTTGGTTTGGACAGTCATTTCTGAGACAAAAAAAAAAAATGGAACGTTAATAAAGCCTTAGAATCTAGCTTTAGGGATTGAACCTATTGTTTCATGCCTCATTTTAAAATACCACAGGTCTCACACTGCAACGATGAATGAATGCCATGTTCATCTAGATTTTACCAAAGCCATTATTCCAGGAGGTAACCTGCACAGCACTTAAAAAAAAAAAAGAGTAGGAGAGATGAAAATGCTATTAAAAGGGGCTTAAATCTAATGATGGGATTAAATTTATGTATAACTATAGGCGCTCAACAGTTCCCCAGATTATCTAAAACTTAAAGGTATGACATGCAAGTCTGGTTCTGGGCCTACATAAACTACAGAGACACTGTCTGCTACCAGCTTCCCTCATGCACTCCCTTGCATCTCACACTTCACAAATGTGATTTCACTCCAAAAAGCAGTAATAGCAATTCCTAAACTAAAAATATTTAAATGTACTGGTGTACAAAAAAGCAGACAGGGACGATTCTGCCCACCTAGACTTATAACATAGCATAAGAAATGGCAGTCAGAGGCTCATTATTTTAAGAGGCTATTCTGCCAATGTGTCTCTTTGAGTAGTCTGATACTCTTCCACCTCCCCTGATGCAAAGTTGCCGCACCACTCTTTCCAGCAATGCTGGCCACAGAAGACTTGTGAAATCCCACAGAGGGGATTTCAGAGCTCAGAGGGTTTACTTTAACCCACTGAGAGGAACAACGTTCAGCAACTATGTGCAAATGGACATCATGGTGCCCCAGACATGATTTAGCTGTTGCTGTTGATATGAGCATTTTGTAGTTACAGCCACAACTGAGCCAAGCTGCTTCGGGAGTGTAGTGAAGCCTTACTCTTTTCTTGTAAGAAAAATGTTGCTAGAGAACAACCATGTAGTCAAAACCCTGTAATATTTATTTTCTTCTGTATCAGAAAGTCTCTTCCAAAAAGCCTTGCTGAAACACTTTCAACTACAGGTGGCCAATTAACCAAATGCCAACATTTTTTAGTATATATTGATCTTATTTACCAGACTTCCTGACAAAACCAACAGATCAACACATTATGTAGCTGTATCTGCATTTATCTGCTATTAAACACCTACATTAAAACATATACATGAAAGCTCTACTTCAGCAGTGTTTATGCCAGAAGTGCTCAAAACAAGTTCCACACACAACCTGAAGGTAGGCTGCACACAGCTCCATCATTTCAGTTCCTCATCTACATAATCAAGCTAAGTGATTCCCAATTACATTTTCCTGCAATTATCAGAGTAGTTACCAGAAGGAGTGGAGCTGGGAATGGAGCCATGGTGAGACCCTCCAGTCAGAAATGCGATTGGAGAGAGAAGCTGGCTGGTGCAAAATGTCTACCTGGGGAAAAGTTTGAAGAAGGTGCAGTGCTAGGCTGGCCCTGAGCTGTCCTCTGTGACCCCAATACAACTACATCTTCATACTTGGCTTCTTCCTCAGCGTTTACCACCCCTCAGAGAAGCTAGGAACACTTTGAAAATCTTTCCGAAGTTTACCAGGCTCACAGGATGAGGGAGATAAACAAAACAAAAAAGGAAATGACATTACAGAAGCTTGAAGCCATGACTTCAATAATTTCAAGACTGATACAGCAAGTCCTTATCATAAATTTCCTTTAGAGTGAGCGGAAAATGCAGGAAATAAATTCAATATCAGTTCCTTAAATTCTTCATTCCATTAGCCTTTTACTTTTTTTTAGAAAAGAAACTACTACAACTACTTTTTTTAGAAAAAAAAAAGAAAATATAAACTTCAAAAATTAATTATTTTATGTTGAAAGAAATGTACCTGGAAAGCTACTGGAGTTGACTCTTAAGACAGCTTTTTCTCCCTCCCATCTTAGTCTGGTTAAATTTATGGTCCAATTTCAAAAATGGAGTGCAGAAACGTATGTGAAAGCATGCCAGCAATTACTTTCCAGTGCAGCCATTGACTCCCTATGTAAATCAGAGGCTCACAGGTACAAGTGGATGGGTCACGGCAATAAGAGTTACCTTACTGCCTGGCTTGGAGGCTCTGATTCACCACCAGAAACAGCTCATCAGATTCAGTGGGTCTGAACCCTAGCCTGTGCCTCTCGCACCTGTGAGGGCCTCATCTCTACTAGAGCAATGTAGTGGTACTTTGCCTCACCTCCCAGTGCAGGCTCCTGCTCCAGGGAGAGGGTCAAGCTCCTTCCCCAGCGCCATGCCCAAGGCAGGCCCTGTGCCCCCATGCCCACTCCAGGCTAGCAGGTAGAAAACCTGGTTAGCAAAGAGGGTTTCCCTGCAGCTCCTCCAAGTGCTTTGGCAATTTAGCAGCTATGCAAACAGCAGGACAGATAATAAGAAAACTGACTCGGCAGAAAAAAAATCTCGTTGTCCTCCTGCAAATGAAGATAAACAACACCGGAAAACAACAGTGGCGAGATAGCTGAGTGACAGGGTAGGACAATAAAATAAAGTATCTTGAGAGCAGTAACAGGTACAGTAATGTAATCCTGAGCTACTGAACTATATACAAACTAACCAGTGAGCAACATTATAAAAAATAAAGTGATATTAAATAATCTGTTCAGCCTTTTTGTCACCTGCAACAAATTAGGCTTTCAATATGCAAAACATTTTCCTTCCAGAAAAACAAATGATCATGGTTTCATTTAATTGTAATTTAATGAAACATAATGTATTTTTTAAAGTGATATGCACCAGGTGCGTGATGAGGAAACTGGCCCAGCCAGACAAACCCCACTGTTTCTATTTTTGAGGAAACTCTAAAGCTAGCCAGAGACTGTTTCCATTTCTGCAAATTATGTTTCTGCTGGAGGGGGTGAGGGAGAGAAACCCACAGAATTCATACATTTGTTACAAAATTCCATTGGCTTGTTCTGACTTACATCGCATGGTTTTGGTGTTTTTTTTTTTTTTTAAATTAAAAATTGGCAGTTCACAGAGTAACCAATTCTGAAAACCTAAAAGAAGATCTTCAGGGCCTACAAATCTCGAACTGATTTTAAATAGCCAAACCAATCACAGTTATCAGGATACATTTTAGGACATCTAGCTTGATGGTATCTTTGCTTTTCCTCTCCAGTGCGTAATTTTTAAGCTAGTTGCTAGAGGCAGCTGATGAAAAGATTAATGTTCACACTGGCTGTGCTTGCAAACGAGGTGTGTGCTCACCCTGAGACAAGGACTTTGCACAGGCACAGTTTGGTTTACCCTTGGAACTTGCACCATTTTTAAAATTACACCCTGGGTCCATAATTGACTTTAAAAAAATAATACCAGCGGTGGAGAAAGGAGCACATATCCAGTCCAAATTAAGAAGTCACTGGATCTATTTAAGGTAGGAGTAATTTTGACAATGTTTTTTCGATCTATCTGAAATGTATTCCTTCAAGCCAGCAAAGGCACTCTCATGAGGGTTTGCTTTGCACTCATTCTATGAAACTCCATTGGTGAACTCATTTTTTTTTTTTATTAACTACAGGACTTCCAAGACAAACAACCCAAACCTTATGGTCAAGAAATCTTCTTTTAAGCAACTTCTGAATGAAGACGCAGTACAAAGCAGAGTGAATGTTACTCAAATTGACTCCTGCATACAAAGGATCAACTGACCAGCCTTCAGTGCCAACACAAATGCTTGACAAAGGCCACAGAAGGCAAGAGGTCTTACTGCCTTCTTCCCAAAGGGCTTTGCCTGAGGCCTGGAAAGGGTGTAAATGACATCTCAGTAGGATAGCAGACTGTACTACCAGTGACCAAATACAGGACAGTTTTGCAACCAGAGCTTTTCAAAAGCAATCTAGATGAGGATGAGGAGGTCAGTGATGGAGTGCAGCCCAGACATTAGTGTCTTGGGGACAGAGAAGAATGAGGGCCATCAGGCAGCAGGAAACTCATAAGCACTGGTCAGGAACCCACACATGTCAGGACAGAGGACTTGGATGAGACCTGTGCTCTCTGTCCTACAGACCTAAGCAATGTGTCTATGAGAGCAAGCGCTAAGGTTAAAAATGTTCAAATCAGGCTTTGGACAATTGAAATGCCAGCCAAGGCAAAAACTTAAATAAACCAAAATAATTTGCTAAGTCATAGTTTTTATATTCTCTGTAAGGAGATTATATCTATGGAGGACTAAAAAAGCCTAAACACTTATTCATACTTTCAGGTAATCTGTGCCTTCCCATACTTCACCTAGTGCCAAAAGCAACTGAGAAAATGCTGAACTACTAGAAAAATATTGCTCCTATAGCACTGAAAGTTCCAAGTACTTTAAGCCCAGTGCTTGTAACTGACAGTCTGAATAGAAAAGTTATTCTGCTTCCCATCAGGTACAGATGTGACTGATCAGGATCAGAAAAAGTAGAGATTTGTCCAAATTCAGCAGCTGAATCTTAAGTACCAATGATATAAATCTGTCCCCTCCCAGCATCCCAGTTCAGCACGCAAGGCCTATTTCCAGCATGGAAGGCAGCACTTAGGCAATCTCTGGTTAGCTGTTCATTCCTAAATGAAATTGTAGCTTCAGCATACAAGACCAAACTTGATTTTGCCAGGCTAAAACAACCGTTTATATTTAAAATCATCTGCTACTTGCAACTGAATGCTAGAGGAGGCAGGTCAGCTCAGGGAGCTTTGCAGCAGAAGCACTAACTTCTCGTAATCCTTCAGGGAAATAAAGCATCTCTACCTGGTGTCTTTTTCTCATATCTAGGCAGGCTTTTACCATGACATCTCTCTGCCTCTGCATTTACTCCAGGTCCTACCTTCAATATTGTCTTCTGGATTGAATAAGATACATTCAGAAATTCTAAAACTACTTCTCTTTGACTCTAAGTATGTAACACCCAACAAGAATCTCTATCTGAAGTACCTGTAGGCTTCTTAGAATTCAAGCTCACTTTCAAATGCTGGAAGTCTCTTAGAAATGCTTACCCTGGCAACGTGTTCAGTCCAATTTTGCTGAGCAAAATTGCTTCAGATAAATAGTGGAAAATTTTGAGTGTTTAGCCAAAATAAGCACCTTCATATCGATCTTGTCAGTTTCCATCAGGCAAAACTGTGTTTTCACCCTACTCCCTGACCAACTCTTCTGTCTCAATGGGCAAAATGTACGGTGCTGCATTTGTGTCAGTTCATATGAACCTCAGAACTCAAAAGAATTTTGTTTCCATCAGTGTGAATGGGAGACAAACTGTCTCCCAGTACTCTTTACTGTAGCTGAATGCATCGTATCAGTCCCTCTTTTAAAAGAAATCTCTTGATCTCTAGATTCACTGCCTTCAGCCAGAGTATGAGCCTCGTTCTTAAACTCATTTAACTAATGCTAAAATCCATACATCTCAGGAGAGAGCCGCTTAGACACAAAGCATTTAGAGGCTGATTTGAATAAAACTTATACAGAGTGGAACAATGACAATTTGATTTTTATTATTAAAAATGAAGTGTTTAAATCCTCAAAGAAAATGCCTTTATTACATTAGTTTAATAAAGCCTCTTTTTTATTATGGTATCTGTTTTTATGAGAGAAGACAGGATGTGCATGTGGAGCTGAATGTGGATGCATGGGGAAAAGGAGGCAGAGAAAGATCGACCACCTGCAGCCACAAAGTGCTACCATTTATATGACATGAATGTTATACCAAAATAGGCTGGAAAATGAGCAAGACACACAGCTCATGAACCCTCCATATATCTGTGCATTTGCTTCCAAGGCTCAGGACTCCTGTGCATCAGCTGAGCAGAGAGCAGCCGACTCCTACAAGCACACATTCTGAAAGCCTGACTCACATGCTACTTAAGATCTTTTCATTCAGCCTATTGAATACAGTTAAGCTAATTGAAACTGAAATTTTGGGCAGTGCAAAATCCACCGTTGGAACAAATACCCCATGTACCAAAAATCTGCAATTTATTAAATTAAGCACTTCCATTAGAGACTGCCTTCTCTTCTGTGAGTACAACAGAACACTGCTTGTGCCACAGTGCATACAAGAATAAAACAAGCAGGCAGCATGAAAGGGTTTCATGTAATAAGAGAGAGTGTTCTATGTGGAAAAAAACAACTAAAAATCCCCCCCAAAACAAAACCAGAACCCTCACTAATTGAAAGTCTGTGCACAACAGAGGAGATACCATAGCGATGAATGGAGCATGACTGTCTCATTAGATACTAGGCCCAGAATTAAAGCTGCTTGTCTTCCTCTCACTTAAGTTAAAGGGAAAAATATTCACAACAGGAATTCCATTCAGGATTTGGCTCACAAGCAAGTAGAGTTGGGAGAGTTAGCTATTTCAACAAACTATATTCCGCATCTTAAAACCTCTTAGATCTAAAAATCTAATCTTAAAACCTTTTCTTATCCCACTTCAGTTTTGGGGGAATTTTTCCAAAGCAAGCAGAATCAGACATTAATGAGAAGTCACCACCCACCTTCCTCCTTGCCTGTCTGCCAAGGCTTTCTTTGGAGCTTCCTTGCCAACCACACTCCTGTTCTCAGAGCCCTCAACCCTCAACTCTATAACTGACTGGTTCCATATCCACAGCACAGAATTGTTATTTCCCCTTTCCTCATTGCAGGTGCCTGGACTCACCTACAGTAGCACCAGAAGCTGGGGGATCATCCAGCATCAATCCTGTGTTTCCTCACACTTCAACCCACTCCTGAAGCCAAGGTACATCTGAATCCCTCCAACAAGGTGAGACAGTTTATTTGATAATAGATTTCACTACATCAGAGGCTTACAGAATTTTCCTCTCCCTGTGCTGTTACTTTCTTTAATCCAAAGAGTGGTGGTATCTGCTAACCACGCTGGAGTTGAGCTGGGTAAGCACTGCCTTCCTGTATGCAGGCTAGAAAGCCAATGCTTTCACCCGGAGCTACTCAGGGTGGGAGGGAGTAGTGCTCTTTGGGAATAGAGTTACAAGCAGCCTGAACATGCCTGGTGTTTTTACCCAACTCTCTTTGTATCTGGCATCACAACTGTTTCATTCAAAAAGCCTCAGGTTCATAGATATTTCCAGTTTCTGAGGCTGTTCAGTAAAACAAGCACTGGCCACTCGCCCAAACATTTTACTAGTTTTGGCTGTTATGTCAAAACATTGGCAGAAAAAAATGATGCTAAAAAAAAAAAAAAAAGATATAAACAGAAACACTCATTCAGTCTATAGGCTTTGCAGTCCACTGGGCACTCCTGAGGAGAAGAGAAGCAGCTCACTGATCCAGTCATTTAGACTGTCTGGATTCTTACAAACAGCCTGACCAACTGTCCTGACTGGAACTCCAAGAGCCTATAGCAATGAAGGATGTTAAGCAAGTAGGGAGCGGAAGGAGAGTACATTTGTTTTCTTTATGCAAAGCATGATTCAAATGACCTGTTTTCCCACGAGTATATTGAAGAGCACAGATCATTTCGGCACCTACAGATTTGCTAAAAAACTTTCCAGAGCAGGATAAGTTAAATCTAGGGGAGCATTTTCATGCATTTCCTTTAAAATAGTCCTCTTTCTCTTGTAAATATCACAGTCTGCTGATTTCTCATCAAAACACAACCTGTAATAAGCAAGCTTTGGTCACCTACAACCTTTTGGTTGCAACTTGAATGCCTTACTGCAAAACATCATAGATGGCACAAGGATTCTGTCCTGAGCATGATCAAAATCCATGCATGTGTGCTCCTCCAGGAAGAAGTGCATAGCCTTGGTAAGAGCTTTGGCCAGCAATGGCCTTGTCCTGTCTCCTATTTCACAGTAGTTCAGCTAGCCAACTCACTTTTAGCGGCTACTAGGTCTCTCGAAGTCATCCTGATTTTAAGATGATGCATGCTTCAGCAAGGTAGCCATGTTTTGAGAACTCCAACCTGTACTGATAGCCCCTTTGATTTTACTGCAGTGTTTGAGACCAACAGGGGACAGCTGCCCTCCCTACACATTAAAACCTTCTCGCCCTCTGCATTCTATTATGTTGCAGGCACTTCCTTCACTTTAGCCTTTTCAAAACTTTGACTCCTTTTAAAAATCTGCACAGGGCAATTCCAAGTGCAACATGCATCTGCTTTGCCTCTGACAGTTGTGCTTAACCTGTGGATTTGTAGTATTAATCAGAGTTTTCCTTGCTTTTTTCTCAAGATTGAATGGTTTTATACAATCAAACGCGATAAAATCTTACAGAAAGCACAGCTCTCACTAATGAGTGTTTTAATAGCAACTTCGGTTTACAGCTTGGCTGCATGTCAACATGTTTTATGACAATGCCCTTCATTTTAAAATAAAGATATCAGGTATGGCCACCTAACTCTCAAATGTTTGATGAGGCTCATACAGCTCTCTGCCTTCTATTCAAACTTACTTACGCTCTTGCACACAATTTTTAATGCCCAGATAAGGATGCCTAGGTTTCCATTAGTAAGCTGTTAGTTCCTAACAACAGTCCAAAGAAAGGAAACAAACTATTTCAGTAAACAACACATTCAAATTAAGAAGCCTGCAAATTTTCAACGTATGAGTCACAGGCCAGCAGAGCTGCAAAAGGGAGCCAAGGCCAAGGATCTTGGCCATGAAGAACTTGGGCAGAAGCTATGCAATTACACAAGCAAGAAATGGAACCACCTGCCCCAACAATACTGCTAATGGTCATACTCACAGCAAGCTTTCTCCACTCCTTTGATTCACCTTTCACTGTATGAAGAGTGGGATGCCTGTGGGACTCCTGGTTGCCTTGCTGGGAGGGAAATGGTGACCAGCTAAGCATAGGACCAAGAATACAAACATCCTTTGCATGTTGTACTCTCTGCTTTCATCATACCTGTCTCAAAAAGGCTCCTGGAAGAGAGCAAAACAGCCCCAGCTCCACTCTTTGGGCTATACCACCTTCTTGACAAATTTGAGTGGCAACTCACTGCAGTCCACAAGAGAAGATCACACCTGGAGTTAAAAATTGCTGTGCTGCCAGCTTCCACAAGAGAAAGGAAAGCTACATAGAGCCTAAGAGGGTGTCTTTCCAACATACACTGTGCTTGTAATTGCTGAGCAGGTTGTAGGCAACACTAACTTACACAAACATGGTAGTGTGCACCTCTATTTTCAATGTTGAGAAGACTGCGTAGAAATTTCCTAATTATTAGAAATGGTGTCATTAAAACCAGCTTCAATAACTATATCACCTCTGTGGATCTGAGAACTCTCTTCTACCTGTCCTGCTTGCTGAATAAAGAGTGAATTCACAGAAGAGTGAATTAAATTTGTGACATCGTCTCTGTAAAGATAAAATAAAACGAAGGGGAAGAGGTTAGCTCAAGGCACTTACTAAACCTCAATCATATACTTTTCGAGGGTTCATACCCAGTTTCAAATAAATCTGAAAATGTTCACTTTGGTATAATTTGTTTGAAAGACATCTTCTTCATACCTAACACCGCCTGGGCCAGTGCCTAGCCAAACACTCTGAGCTGCTCTCCTGAATGCACTGCAGGTACGAAGTGGCCTGGTGTTCAGTCCCCATCTCAGAGTGGGACCTTAGTGGGACCACTGTGCCCCAGGAAAGGCACAGGATTTGTCATAGGACCTGAAGACCTTTGTATTAATGTGTGTAGACAACATGGACACAGGTATAAGCAAAAATTGTTGTCTCAAGCTATGTATCTCCAAATTAAAGAGGAAGATTTGGATGTTTCACAAACCATACCATTTCACCTCTCCTTCTGACGTGCCTCACATTCCCCTTCCCATGCACACACATGCATACATATGTATGTCAGACCTTTGTTCCGATGGATTTAGCCTAGTTTGGATCAAAGCTTCCTCTACTTCATTTAACAGATTTGCTCAGATGGAAAGTCTCAGGGGAGAAATAATGTTAGTAAGAGCACTTTTTTTTTTCAGTATTGAGTAAGTAGGTCATTGGACTTTAAAATAAATTAGGGAATAGTTTATCTATTAAACAAACCTCACAGTACATATTTCATGAAGCTATACTTAATTATAGGCTAATGTGCACCACAGAACTACAAAAAAAGAAAGATTAAGCAGTGGACCATAATGCAGTGATTAATACAATTATTAGCTGGCTGGCATACAGCATCTCCACCATGCATGTGTGGGAACATCCCGCATCTTCTACCATGCAGGACAAAGCTAACTGTCTGAGCACTTCCTCTTAATACCTTTAACGTTGTCTGACACAAGGGGAGCTTGATTTGAGTTGGAATTAAAAGTTGAGGCCAGAGAAGCATAAATACCTATACTCTTTTGCTACAGTGATGACTTCCAGGGACATGGTACACTACATGTAAGGCCCACTCTGTTCTGTATGAAGGCCTTGCAGAATAATGAAACGCAGCTGTGAAATGAGCAAAACTTTTATGGATGTTTAAGACTTGCCTGTTCTAGAATCAGTATCACAGAACATGTAGTACATCATATTACTTGTGAAGTAGGTAATTTCTTTCCTTTTATATAAAATTATGTGATTTATATCTGGTAATAAAGCAGCCAACATCAGGGAAGACTGCTATTTTTTTTCCAAAGAAAAGTTAGAGAAGTTAATGCACACTAAGATAAATGTCAGCAGAAGGACAGGAGGATTGACAAAAACAGTGACACTGGCACTCTGAATTACAGACATCATTTTACATACTGAACTGAAATGAAAAGTGGTCGGAGAACAGAGTTTCAGATCCCATTTCCAAGTGCAGCCCTGCTCAGGAAATGTCCACTCAATGTCCACTCAATGCTGCTCAGGTCTGCACACCAATGCATGAGCCCAGTCTGAATGGTTACACAGCTGGTGTCCTAAGTCATACAGGGCACTTGAAAATGCTGTCAAGTGTGACTGTCCCACAGTCAGTGAGCCACTGAAGTTGGAAAGATACCAAATTTCACCCAAAGACTTGTTTAGTGTCCTAAATCCACTAGATCAATGCCAGAACACTGCAGGAGATGTAAAAAGATAAATCCCCATACACACCCCCCTCCAAAACCCCAAGTCATATTGCAGCTGATTTAGTCCAGATTTTAGATTATGTATTGAGAGTGTGGAGTAATCTCTAGTGTAGCTGTTCTTAAAGTATCATAGGCAGATGCAATTCTGCACTACTGCTGGGCAGAGGTCAGAGTGGTCTCTCTCACATGTTTGCCTTTTCCCTGCTGTCCTGTAAATACATACAATGGTTGGCCAGTAATATGCAAAGCCTGGGGTTTCCCAGACACATAGGATCAAAACCTTGCCTCCTTTTAAATACTATAACAGAAGTGTCGATTTAACACACAAGCTTTGGGCTCTCTCATCTTGCTAAAGCAGAGCTTCATGTTCAGTGATGGTAGTAAAACCCTCTATGGCAATGTTACTGCTGACCTCTTGCTCAAGTTCAGAATATGTCATTCTGTCAATACCATCTACCTTGATTATACCAGGCTTTATGTACAATGGGTTATGATCCCAGAGGGATGAAAAGCTTTTCCAAATTAAAAACGGCATTTTAAAGGGGAAATACTCGTACATTCCTACGTAGTTTTCATTTGATATCCTCAAGGCTACCTGAGAACTCATGCTGATTGGAAGCGAATGCTGCAGCCATCTTATGAATTTTATGGAAGAGTGAAGTAATAAAAATGTGCTCCATACTTTAATTAGTTCCCTCATAACATGGCATTTCCAAAATGGCAGTGCCAAAGAAAATCATTAATCCAGGAGAACAGACAAAGGCACTGTTACAGGGCAAGGATAGACCTTCAGAAGACACACCCCTACTTTTTTTTTTTCTCTTGCTGGTAAAGCTTACCACAAAGATCAACTCCAACCATACAACAGAAATTTGAACCAATATTAAATATTAAGCCACTTGCCATTTGGTTAGCCTGGCTACAGAGTATCAGAATTGAGAAATCATGCTTTGTATGTTTTAAATGGCAATAGGATAAATTTAAATGGGCTGTCTTTCTCTACACGTATTTATCCTGAGTAACCCAGGTGCTAGGCCTAAGTTGATGCTACTGTGTGATCATTTCAACATCTGCATTTCACTAGATGAGTGAGAAAACCTGTGTCAGATGTATGAAAGCAAACACAATCTGCTGCAAATGGCAGACATCTTTCCCGGCAGCCAGTCTTTAGGCTTATGCACACTTGCCTTACATATTTCTTGTGCCTCACATATTTCTTGTGCCTTACAAATTTCAGTAGCCTCTGACACTAGCTGTGGCATCAGCTATACAACAGGAAGGAACTGAGGAAGTGACAGAAGGCCAAAGAGACCTCTGGCTCTCACAGTCTCCTGTTATCTCTTTCCAGCCATCAGTCAGGGGCAGACGTGGAAGTTTATAACCACAGAGAGGAACTCAGGGAAGAACTCACACAAGTAGAATTACTGTTAGAGTATAAAGCTCAGGTAAAGGCATAGGGGTGACCAATTGCAAGCGAACAGCTGTTCCAGGAATAAACAGTCTTGTTCAATCCCAAAAAGAGACTAGGGGAAAAAATGGAAGGTGGTTTGACCTCTTTCTACAGCACAACTCCTGCCTTGATCTGCAACAACCATACAGCCCCCAAGAGCCACAACGTTTCCCTCTCAGCAATTCCCAGCTATAGAATAGAAATTCGTACCTGTGTGCGGTTGAATGCTACTCTTGCAAAGACAGCTTGAGACACACTGGCTCTCTTCAGCTCATCTCTGACTTGCTGGTAAATATCTGGAGAGACTTCCACAGATGAATTTGATGGCTCTGGTTTGACAGCTCTAGGGATGGGTGGATGATTCAAGAACTGCTGGTTGATAGCTTGTGGATGCTGGTGAGCCAATAGCCGGCTGACAGCAATCTGTTGGTTTATCAGATGGGCCATTGCTATCTGTTGCCTCACCAGTTGTGGACTGAGCTGGGGAGACAGGAGGCCAGGGTTTATCATTGTCTGCATCGTTGGCACTTGGTTTCGGATTGGAGTACTGTGGTGAATTTGGCTATGAGGAGATTGTTCGTTAGTTTTTCCCAAGGTTGCCAGCTGGTTGATATTTGGTAAATGCATGGGACGTTGACCAAGAACACAATAGTCTGAAAGGTTTTCTCTTTCCACTCTTTCCACTGTTAAAAGATAAAAATTATTTTGCTGTCATTTCAGTTTGCAAGAGAACTGTTAGGGTAAGGGTTACTGCAGGTGACTGTACACAACAGCATCTGTTTTAGTTTGCAAATCAACACTTGCATAAAAGCTTCAAAGGAAGATAAGCAAAAGCAGTACAATATTAAAAAACTCACAATAATTAACATTCTTTTGGACTTCTTGAAGGGTCTTGAAGACCTCTTGAAGACCTCTACAACCCTTCTGAGCAGTCTGTTCCACGGCTCCATCCCCCTCACAGTAGAATAGTTTTTCTTATGTTTAAATCAAACTTTTTGTGCTCATCCAGCTTCTTTCTATTACCCCTTGTCTTGTCACTAGATATCACCAAAAAAAAAGGGAAGTCCCAACCTCCTGAGATTCACCATTTAGATATTTGTAAATATTAATGAGTTCCCCCCTCAGTCTTCTCTTCTCTAGACTAAACAGCTCCAGATCCCGCAGCCTTTGCTCATAAGGAAGATGCTCCAGTCCCCTGATCATCTTGGTGGCCCTGTGCTGGACTCTCTCCCAGAAGTTCTCTGTCCTTCTTGAGCTGAGGAGCCCAGAAGTGGACACAGGACTCCAGATGAGGCCTCACCAAGGCAGAGTAGAGGGGGAGGAGAACCTCCCTCGACCTGCTGGCTACATTCTTCTTCATGCATCTGAGGATGCCATTGGCCTTCTTGGCCATGAGGGCACATTGCTGGCTCATGGTTAGGGTTTGTTTTTTTTTATCTGACATAAAAGTTGTCAAGGATGCATATCACACAAATAGAAAATTAGTGCTTTATCTCTGTATTGCTCTCAGTAAATACCAGGATTTATTTCATAAATGTCATACTACTATTATAACTTCTGTACTGATTAACAACTGTACTGAACTCTTTTTTAAACTGAACTTTTTTTTTTTTAAACTTAATCTATACACAGCTAATACTCAGGATGACAGTTTACTGACAACTTTCTGTGTTTCCTTCTAAATAGAAAGATGGCTCTTTTCACCTTCCGGAGTTAACCTCAGAAGGAGAGAGTTGAATTCTCACTGGAGAGGGAGTCACGCCCCGAACACACACACAAACACACACAGTTACTATGTTTAGAGCTGTCATTCCAGAGCATCCCAAGTACTGAATTTTACAACTAGGTGAGTTAGTACCAAGGATTTTCTTGCAAGAAATTTTAACTCACTCTGCCCATTCTTTTAAAGGAAAACCTCTGAACATCTTTAACCTTCCATGAAATAACGGCTTTTAAAAAAAATTAAAAGTAAGAACTAACCAGTTCTAAGAAAATTATTAATTAAATGTTCCCACAAAAGCCAATGTTCCAACCTGACTAATTTTCTGAGTGCTTCTTTATGCAGTATATTTCGACTATGAAATACAATGCAATACATGCAATACACAAACACTACTGTCAGCAAATTACCATTTTGCTACGTTACTCACAGGCTGCCAGAAACATAATGTAGTATCTCAGTTTGCTGAAAATACTGAAAAATCCCTATTCAAATACCGTGCTTGTGATATGAGTAGGTGTCTCTGAAATCAGGTACAGAAAGCTCTACACTGCTAGTCTCTGGCTTTAAAAACAAACATGAAATCAATGTAAAGTATGAAAAACAAGCAGTGTTAATACCAGGGATGGATCTGGCATTGATACAGAGATGTCATGTGTGGGCAGGGGAGTGGGAAAGGGGGTTAGCTTTCTCACAGCCCCAGACTGCATTTGGCAACATGCCCAATTTAGAGCCCACATGGCCATATGCCCACATGGCCACTATTGCCTCCTCAGCCTTTCTGCAGTGAGCCTGCACCTGAATAATGCCATTAAATGCATACAGTTGTCATCAAACTCAAATGTAATTATTTCAAAGGTACAATCAGAAATTAATCTAATGTAAATAGAATAAAAATGTTACTGAGTACACATTAAATACTTGGAGCACCCTGCTACAAGAAAATTCAGTAAGAACTGCTTTCAGTCTTCATTTGCACCCATAGAAGTCTGATAGTCCTTCCACTAGGAGTTTCAGAAGAGCTGAAGTAAGTATGGAACTATTTTGTTGTTTAAGTAACACACAGAGCATAAGTCACCAAAACCAACAAATTACTACTTGTTAGAACACAAAAACAGTAACCAAGTGTTTTTGAAAACCTGGTGAGAAATAAATATAAATAACATTCACTTTCTGGGCTGAACCACATTTGCCAAGTTTCCACCCACTCCTGACTTTAGTGCCAAGTTCTAAGCCCCTATAAAAATAAAGTTTAAGATGAAAAGGCTGCCAGGCTGTTAATCTCTGCAGTGCTAGCTAGAATTACAATTACACAGAGACATCACCTAACTTGCTTCCACAGGTGTATTTTTTCCATTATTATCAGTTTCCTTTTTTGATCACATTAGACTACATAGCCATGAATATACTTTCAATAAACAAACTAGATTATAGTCACTTCAACCACTTCAATAATAAAAGGTTACCATTAACAGTTACACTGGATGGAAAAAATGTGTATTACTCAACTCCTCAAGACTCTTTCCTTCTCTAACACATTGCCCATATCAGATTCCCTGTTGTTCCTTTGTAACTACAGATTGGTAGGGCTCTGTGGAGCTAAACAGTAGCAAGGCTGAGACAAATCCAAGGTGAAGACTGGCCCTGCCCTGGGAGACAGGCTAGCTTACCACCAATGTTCTAAGAAAAAAGGGATACAGGAGCCACAAAGATGCTGTGTCACCAATATTCTGTCTCAGATTTTCTTGAGACAGGGTTTTCCCATTTGCATCCTCCATATTCTGTGTTCCTACCCCAATACTATCTTTCCCTTACCTTTCCCTTGTATGCTATTTCTCCACTCAAAGTACGGTTACATTTACAGTTCTTGTAGTCCTGTATGGACTGGCTAGTATTTGAATATATTGGAATACAAAGCAGCGAAGACAGAGCAGCAGGACCTTAAACTGGCAAGGAAGGGGTTCCATAGGCACTTGCTGCCTATGTTCAAATACTGCTGAGAAACTTCCTTTGCTACCCACCTCCATCTGTGGTGTGACCACAGCAAAAGACAATTTATCCCTGCATTACACTGCCTGGTATATAAATCCACAGCTCTTTGCCTGAATATCTCTTTTAAATCAAGTATAACAGTATTGTCATATTTCACAGCCACCTATCCTTTTGAAGCCATACACTAGGTAAGCAGATACAAGGTGTCTGGACAACAGGCACTGTGCTAAGCTCAGCAAGCAGCTCTTACAGTACTCCAGGATCATATCTGCCCTTCATTTTCCTATATCCCCCTACACCATGTCACTACCCCTACAAGACAGTTGGAAACCAACATAATCCACAGAATGGGAGCAGCATATTGTCATATTTCAATGTTCTTTTCTCTTCTTATAATGACTACCACGTGTGTCAATGTATTTCAGCTCCATACTGAGTTAGAAACTTCATGCATAGAGCACAAAAGGAATCTAGTGCATCCTTCCCCTGTGCAATGCAATTAACCTCTCCCCAAACCTTCCCTACACGGTCAAGCAACTGAAGCAGTCCACAGCACAATAGCTTGGGGTGGTCTGCATGTAACTTTCCATTTGAAATAAAGCCATCTCAAAAGATTTAAAGTAAGATTTTATTTCTCCACCTTCCCTTCCTCTCCCCCTTTATTTTCCCTGAGTTGTTAATAGGAACATTCTGACAAACAGCCTGTGGGGCATTATGGGCTTATGAACAGCACTGAATTGACTGACAGTATTGGAAACCAAATTCCTATGCACAATAACAGATGCGGGCACAGAGAGCAAGAGCATAGCACGTCTCCCAGCACTGCACTGCAATGGGGGCACAGAGGGCCCGCCAGCACCCATGCGCCCATGAGTCCTGAACTTTTCAGTCCCGCAGGCATACGGGCACTTTGCCCCAGAGTAGGAAAAGGCTGGTAAAGAAATGATCTGTAATAAGTTACTAGCTGGCAGAATTGCCATGCTTCAATTGCGACAGAATGTCACCACCCAGGGCTGCTCTCCAGTGCTTCAGAGTTTGCTTCTTTGTTTTATTTATTATTTAAAACCTAGTGATCATAAAAACCATTAGCAGCAGTGGTCATGGACTCTAGCATGTCCTGTACTCAGCTTGAGACAGGAAGGTTACCACAATTTCTTCTGGCTTAGCACCATCCTACTCACTGGAGCAAGATCTGACCTTTGGAGCTGTGTTTGGAGACAAAGCACTTTCTGACACAGTACCACCCTCTGCCTCAGAGACAAGGGGCTGCTGAGCTACACCAAGAGCGTGTCTTCTTGCTTACACCAGGTAATTGGGAACTACCACTTCATGAATAACAGAACCACTCCAGAGCACAGGAGGTGCTTTTAAAGTGGTAATTCTGTATCTTTTCAACTACAATTAGGATAATTACTGATTTATTTTAATCACGGCCCAGTTAAGCACTTCAGTGCAAAGGGCTGGTCTGAGGAGCTCTTTTTCATTCAACACCTAATCTTCTTATTTACCCAAAGTCCTTTGCTGACTTCATGCACTGTCTGATCTCTGCTTGAGCCATTTGTTTCTGCAGTCAGGACTGGAGAAAAAGCAGGTTGACTGGAGAGGCAGACTTGGTAAGTTGTAACTTTTAAAACCTCTCCCTTCCTCTAGCAAATAAGCTCAAGACAGCTATACAGCACATACAGAAATTGTTTGGTGGCTGACTGTGGGTAGCAAGGGCCTTCATCCAAGCCTGATGGAAAACAGACAGGAAAGACCATTGTCTGCTCTTTCTTGTGCTGCAAATCACTCAGTTCCCACCAAAGTACAAGTCACTTTCTTTGTATTTAGAACACCCATCATTAAAGTAAGCCTTTGATCAGCATCAGCTTCATATCGACTGAACAATGTACTAACATTGCTGACTCCCTATGTGCAGCTGACCTCATCCCAAAGACTGGAACTAAGTCATCCATTGGGAGACAGAGATGCTAACAAGTCTTCTGTCAACTCTGCGTAAGCATAGTAAGTTGCATTCTTCCAATGAGCTGTCCTTTGACTGTATTGCTTACAAAAATGCTTGTCTGGAAAAATAATTTAATCCATGATCTTATGGGTCACTATGTGAGTTCAAGAAGGCACATATAAATACAAACTCAATTCTTCGTAATGAAGCTAACATCATTTGTAGACAGCACATGCGAGATCCATCTGGCAGAGAAAAACATTATGTTGAAGGCGCTTTAGTGGCCACCTGGTCTAATGCATGACTATCAGCCAGGTGAAATGGAAGAGGAGAAGTAGGGCAGACATTACTCAGAACTGTCTGACAGAAATTCAGACTACTGGTTTAGACAGATTGATGGTCTTATCTGATATAAAAATATGTTCCAGTCAAACTACTGTGATAGATAGAAGTCTGTCCTGGTCTTTTAGTGCTAATACTTTCTGGGAACCTCAAGAGGGAGGTGCAAACCTAGAATAGCCAGTCAATTGTCCAACCTCTCTAGGACGTACATATGTATGTGTAACTGACTAGTAACATCAGAGAAGGTGAAAGGAATGAGATAACACCAACATCACTGAAGACAGACATAAACTCTTGAGACAGCTGAAGTGAATAGATTTCAGTTCTGCTCTCAGAGCTTAGTATTCACAGATAGCTACATTGCAGCTTTCACACCAGGAAAGCTTACACCTGTACCTAAGATTGAGGTTTTCCTCTCGTTCCACTCTTAATATCCTCTAATGCTTACTTTCTAAAAATTCCTTTCCTTTTTAGCTAATATGTCACTGCGTGGCAGCATACAAAAATAATTTTTTAAACATGAAGGAAAATTCATTTTGAGATTCTGCTGATTAATAACAAAAAACCCTCAGTGTTTGTTTTATAGAAAATTACCATTTTTACTAAGAATTCGAAAGTGCTGGGCAGAAGTCCCAGTCTCAGCACACAACTGGTCTGCACTGGGGGAAAAAAAAAAAGCCCTGCACTTGGAACAGGAGATATTTTAAAACCATAAAGTTGAGAGATGTTATTTGAGTACGTTTGGTCAGCACCTCTTAATTTCAAAAGGTATATTGTCCCTTCATGACAGGGACAAGATGCAGGACAAACAGCTAAGCAGTTTCTCTACAGAGAGGTTTCCAACCTTTATTGTACTGGCTTGTGTTTCCTAAAGTGAAAATGGCTGTAGCTCCAGCCACACACAGGCACAAGAGATGGCATTCAGCTGACAACACGTATCCTCTGCCACGACACGTGTACTATTAAGTGTGAGAGTCACTGCTCCAAAGCAGGCAGATGACATGAAAGACATTCTGTGAAGCTGAAATTCATATATGCGTTTACTTTACATAAAAGTTGGGCTTAATTAGATAAAAAACAGCCCAAAATGATCTGTTTTAATTCTCTTTACAGAAAGGAGTAGCCAAGAGGGCTACAACTCCTGGAATGTGCTGCAGTGGGTATTGTTTCTTAACAATACACGTGCACAAATCCCCCAAACTAGCATTTAACATAGGGACAACACTGAAATACAAAATACTAATGTGAATGTGTAGAACAACAGTCAAGGGGTCTAAAAATTCTTGCACGATCTTGACAAGTTTAAACTTATATTTAAAGAGAGATGCCACTTTTTCTTCGTGACCAATGCAAAGCGGTGAACTACTGTCCTCATAAAACAGCACTGCAGGCCACAGGCTAAGAGGATGTCACTGAGTCAGAGATGATCTTCAGGTCATGTATGTAATCTAGATGCAGAAAATCTTGCCTGTGAATGATGTTATTTTCTTTCCTTTTTCCCTTAAGAAAGTGTGGAAAGTCCTATTTTTAGTGAAATAAATACTTTGTAAAAGTAAGCAAAGGAAAAAATTACTGTAATGTCAAGAGCCACACAGCCGACCTGAATGACCCTAACTGGTTTACCGTCAGTCACAACTAATATCCAAACAAGATGTGAAAATATCTCTTCTTAAAAAACTTAATATTTTTCCTTCAATCTGTTAGTTAAAAAGACAAAAGGTCAAGATCTGTATATGCATCTACATACATACATATATATATATAAAACCCTCTATTTACATAGAGAGATACACACACACACATATATCAATAGACAGGGTATTTTTTAAAAGTCAAAAATACTGCTTGGGAAAGCACTCTGGTGTGCCTTTTCATGAGGCTTCTACAACATCTGCTTGAGAGAAAGAAGTAAAAATTATTCTTCAAAGTACATAATGACAATTTTCCCCAGACTTACATTGGCATTAACACTGTGCCACAGCTCTAGGTTCCTTCAGCCTGTAAATAAGAAAGCTAGGAGCCCTTCTGAATCTTATTTCTAACCTCTCAACCTACAAGAGCCTCTAGAACACACTGTAAGAAAAACAGTCTATCCATTATGGGAAGGAAGCAAAAGTACTTTCAAGAATAAAACAAGACACAAACACCAAACCAGTAATAATGGAAATGCCAAAGAGCAGTCAAAACAGATTCTCAATTTAAGAAAGCCAGAGAAGCTTTTTCTGACATTCCTGATCTGTTGAAATAGAATTATCTGAGTCGTCCTCCTTTAAGCTCTAAAGTCTTATCATTCCACAAAAACTCTGAGGCAGCCACAGTCTCACATCCACAGAAAGATATATTTTGACAGTTCACGGATGGCAGAAGCAAAGATGACATGTTCTTAATACACAAAGAAAATATGTCTTTTTATTTTTAAGTTCACAATGTATTTATTTCTCCCCTCTGCCTTCCTAGTTTCCTCCCACTGAGCTCAGTTGTGTCGTCAGGCAGAAAGAAAAAAATTCACACCGGTTAAGAGTCTCAGTTGTGAAAGAATTTTGATACAGTGATAGCCCTCCTGATAAAAATAGAAAGCATGACACTTGGAAGTGAAATATCTATTGGGAAACAGACTTAAAAAAATATTTGAAATGCTATGAACTCAGAACACTGAGCAACGAGTAGGTAACTGTTCCATGTTGAATCCCTTGACAGTGACCTGAGTTGCATGGCAAAGGTCTGAAATACTTCTCCTCATACTTACATCATTTTGATATATGTGTGTGTTTATATTTACAGTTAGTTATATGTTCATGTATGTCTCTAGTTACTTTAAAAGTCTTATGTTTTTTATTTATTAAACAAGTTCTGAACCAGTGCAAGTCTTTTAAACAATTATTCTAATCCTGAATTTCAACAACATTGAATATCTTCTCCCAGCTTCAGCAAGTTCAGCATCTAAAAGAAACCAGATAAGCAGTTCTAAGATTGAGACAAGCATCCCCATGGGACTAGGCGGGAGGAAGACAGATTGAGAACCACTGGACTGAGCCACTGCTGTGTAGTTGTCACGAGTTAATGTAACCCTTTGTTAAAAAGGAAGAACTCTTATTCTTTGTTGAAGTAGGCTTAAACACACTTCGACCCATTCATGGACACCAACTGTGCACTTAAACTTGCATCCTTCAAAAAGAAGAAAGATTTTAAAAAAATAAATAAAGGGAGTTTTAAAAAGTCTTCACATATGAAATTCATTCACGGTGCATATTTTGAATCAAATCACAATACAAACTAGGTAGCTTATTTGCCACCTCAAATGATTATAGAGGTCCATTTAGTGAGGAGGAACTTCACAGAAGGACTGTAAACTATTTGCTTCCCAATGACTGTACATTTTCCATTAGAACCCTATTATATTACAAGCTCTCCTTCAAATATATGTGTGTATCCCAAGGAGACTGGAAAGAGTGGACATCCTGTTATAAACTCACTCGTGTCCTTGCACATGCCCCAAACGGTAGGCTCAAAGTCAGGACAAGAGAAAAGGCCTCCATCCTCACCACAGCCAATTCCCAAATCGGTCAGTATACTAACTCTCATGCTGCTGAGTAAATTGTGAATGTCTTAAAACTTTAAGTGGCTGGGAGGGGTGGGAGAAAAAATTCAAGCAGAATTTTATACTAGCATCATCTTGACACAAGACAAAATTACCATGCTGAGATGAACTAACTGAAAACTTTTTTTAAATTACAAACATAAATAGTTTAGCTGTCTTTTTAGTGAGTTCAACAGAATGCATACTGAGAACGTTTACTTGAGATGTGTACAGCTTTTACATCTGTTGCTAATGATATCACTTTATTGATTGTTCACTTTCTTAGATTTATTTAAACATTAACTATATGCTCAGCAACCTGATGCTTTGCTTTTTGGGTTTTTTTCCAGAGAAGTTTTTATTTTTGCCTGGCTTCAGCTGTAATTACTTTGATCCTCCAGAGTGTATAATTATTTTACTGTTTATTTATTTCTAAGAGAAAGGAAAAATGTTTGACCTAGGAGATCTATATGTGGCAATTTGTAACAGAATCACATAGATTATGTTTAGGAAATCATGGTTTTGATTAAGAAGAAACCATTTAGTTCCCACTGTTTTATTAAAACAGACATTAGCAGATAATAGGAAACACATTTAACATTGTAGGCTGCATTTAGTTTGCAACATCAATAAAGTTATCCTGAAGCCCCTTCTATTTTGCATTTATCACAGCTCATATGAATTGTTTTTTGCTTTTACTTTCTAAAAAACAGCTCTAGAGTTATATATGGATGCTGGTCTCAGAGACTCTAAATGATAGTTTTACCCAATCTATCCAGATTACAACCCAAAAAATTAACTGCAGCATCATCCGTCCACCTTCATGGAAAACCTTGTTATTAATTATTATTATAGGAGAATGTAATGACTGATGCATACAACTCAAGTCACTGATTTTTGCATACTAACTGAGCTGTCCTGTTGGAACATCTGGTTACAAAAAAAGGATAAAACATCATGAAAACAGAGATGATGAGAAACTGACACCACCCAAATAAGTGCAGAAGTCTTTGTCTTTCCAGGGGGTTTAGATTACTGCCCTGAAGTTGCACGGTTGTTTATTCTCCATGCACCACTGTACCTTTGTTTTCTCTCCCGCTCATATGGTTGATGAATCAACACTACTTGAACTGCTTTATAGCAGCTTGTGTTTACTTCACACATACCTTAACCTTCTTTTTTCTCCTCCTACCAACACACACATACACTTCCAAACAGCAACGACTGGCTATGTCTCTTTGAATAGCACAGATACAGAGTTATCTGTCAAACTCTTCAGGTTTGGATCCTTGACCTTTTGATTGAGGCTTTGTTCTGCTTTTACTGCACTTAACAATTTAACTGTGCACTTACTGAGGAAAAAAAGTAAGAGCTTAAAGAATTCAATGCTCTTAGAATGGAAGAAAGTGGAAGACAGTAGTGTGCTAGAAACACTCAACAGCTTTAGTGGCATCTCTACAGTTAAGAACACTACAGTTAAGGGCTTCCAGTGCCTCTGCAACAGGCACCCTTGCCCAGTTTGGAAAAAAATAAGTGAATAAAAACAAACCAGCCCATCTCTGTTCTCCTAGAACAGCAAGTAAAAGCGAACGGTGATGACCTTGAATCTGTTTGATTCCTTCGATTGTTTTTTAACCAAGAGGATATGTTAGAGCTCTTGGAATAAAATTTCATTATTAAGAGACATCACTTAGAGAAAAGAAACACTTCTGAGTCACACAATGCAATTTAAAAAGTGAAGAAACTATCCAGTTTATCTGGCATGAGGGTAGCCATGTACTGAAATGTTCAATCAATATTTTTTTACTTCAAGTCTATTTAATTTCAGTAGGTGAAAAGCAACATCTTCATTTCCTCATTTGCATTGCTATCCCACTTACACCTGAACAATCTTCCTTCTAGACACAAATAATTTCACCATAAAACATTCTTCTTTCTTTTTTTTTTCCCTCCTAGTGAAAATCTAATCACCACACAGCCCAGGCCTGTGCATCTTACAGGTGTGCTCTGTGTCAGCCCGGTGTGTGAGGATGCCAGATGCCTCAGAACTTGTTCTGATATTCTATGCAATTTTGCTTCAAGTGTGCCTAACCCAAGCAACAGACTCTTTATGGTATTATTATGCAGATTTCTAGTCTGTCTTATGGAAACTGAACAAGCAACCTTTTATAACTCACGTATGCCAGCCTTTTAAGAGAAAAAGACAGCAAACTCTTTTTGAAAGATGCTATTCTTCATGCAACTGAAAATACAGTGGCTTCTCAAGAAGGACAGGACATGACCCTATTTCTGCATAATGCTTGTGAATCCTGTTATTATTTTCCTGATTATATTTTCCTGTTATGATTTTCCTGGCCACTGAAAGGATCACAGACAAAACCAACAAAAATAGTCTATGTCTTCTTTCAGACAACAAATCTTCCCTTCCATGATGTAACAGAAAGAAAAACTACCAAAAAATCTATTCCAGGATAAAGCTAATCTCCAAGGCTGATGGACATTTGAGGAGAGAGAAGCCAGTTGGTATTGTCAAAAGCTTTTAACTATCCTCAAACTCCTGCTTAAAGCGTATGTGTGTTTTAAAACAAAAAAAACCTACCAAAACAAATGGCCCAGTGCATGCACAAGAGCCTGGCAAGTTAAAGGATGAATAAAAGAACAAACTACATATGATGGATGCTTATCACATCACTTTGTGTTCTATTAGAAGGTGATCAGACATTTCAGCGTTGAGAGTGGGAGGAACTTATGTAGAGCAATTCTATTACCTCAGGCGCTCACCGCTGACCAACTTAGTGTCATTTCAGAACAGAAAAAAAATAAACTTTGGGCTATCTTCACATGGGTGCAGCACCTTGTTATTTAGTAATATCTCCTAACAAAGAGGTATTAAATCTGCTAGTGGTATCCAGATTCCACGTGGTAAAACAAGACAGGAATGCAGTATTGAAAACAGAGAGCAATGGCACATGTAACTTAGAAAGACAGTTTGTTAGCTTTCATGAATCAAATGCAACTAAGGTAATTTATATAGCAACTAACTTTTAAACCCTGAGACACTAGAGGACTTTTTTTTTCCAAAACATTTTAGCTTAATTCAAAACACAGTTGATCTTTCAGCACAGCTAAATGGGACATTTTAAGCATGTTTTAAGTGGCCTGTGTTTTCATGCCAGCCTTTTTTGTGAAGTATCAGATTTAATTTCAAATGTGCTGTGACTGTGCCCTCCTTGTAGACAAATTCACTAATACTATTACAGTTTATTACCACTTTTACTTAAACAAAACAACCTCAAACTGTCAGCAGAAGTTCAAGAACTTGGAAACTCACAAAAAAAGTCAATTTACCTTTAATCTTCTTGTACTTTTTGTACCATCTCCCAAACTCCTGGCACTTGGTTGCTGACACATTGGCATAGTATGTGCTATTTACAATGGATGAAATCATACTCTGAAAGTACAGAAAGAAAGACAAAAAGTGTTTTAAAATATCTTCCACAATTAGAGATCTTTTCTGGGGAAAGTGAATGACATGCAAGTGCAAAATGACCACCCATTTGTGACTTGAAAACCAAAAGAAGTGTCTGATGAGTACAAAAATTGGGGTTTATTCTCCATTCTGTATTCCCAGCCATAATTAAAATTACAAAACAGTCATCAGTATTTTGCATAATAATGCGAAAAAATGTAGTACAGACCTAGACTGAGACTTTGCAGCTAGGGCTGGGGAGTCAGTTGTACTTCACTGTGTACTTGCATTATTACAACATCTAAACATTAGTTGCATAAAAAAAGGTGATGTCATGCCAGGGAACACATGCTCACTACACTCAGATGAGAACAAGCATCATTTAGGAACTAGATCCTAAAGGTAAGATTAGATGCTCCAGCCATGCATAATCCAAATAATGCTTTTCAGATGTCTCTGTTATGCTTCCAAATGCCGCAAGACCACACAGCCAAGAATGAGAGAACATCCGTGCTACTCACTGCAGTACAACAGTTAGGTAAATAAGTTAAATTAATATAATTTGTAGAAATGTGTGATTAGCTCTTGTGTGAAAAATCACCCAAAAGAGAAATTAACAGTGCCATTCAGAACAAAGGGAACTACACGTCCTGCAATACAGAACAGCCAAAACCCACAAAAAAAGCTCAACAAAACTGAAATATCACCCTTCTCTACTCTTTGCAAATGACCTCTAAGCAACTCTTTGTACAAGCCAGCTGAACCAGAAAGGTGTAGATTTGTTTTGCAGCATCCAACACTCATGCTACTTTATTTCTGGGATGATTCTGCCCATAGGGTGGGTAAGAGCCTGGTTACTGGTAGCTGCTCCTTTCTATTTTTTTCCCCTACCTTCATCCATTTTATAGAGTAGTCATCCATTTGCCTTTCTTTTCCCATCTCCGAACTCTTCCAGGGTAAAATCATTTCCAGCACACATACATTTCCAGCAAGGAAATGCAATCTAGCACCTCTGACACAAGAGCCAATGCACCTTCTCCAGAAATCACATTTTCCTTCTGCTATCCTTCCTCTCTTATATTAAAGGACAGAAAAAGTCCTAGCACATTGTATGACCCTTTTGCACAGAGATGAGAGAGCAAGGATGATCTCACAGCTCCAACAAGCTATTTATTGGAGTTTCAAGCTCTGGCTGACCAGCTCCTGTAGGCTCTTGTGCAAAATGGTATCTTGGCCATCTCTGGAAAGTTACAAGGCTTACACATCGGCTTAGTCAATTTTAACAGTGCCTTAAAAACAAAAACATCCCCTCTCTCTTCCGTATTTATCCAGCATTCTACGCAATTCACTGTAGGACCTCAGCTCTTCCTGAACTCTTGAATTTTGGGGACTTAAAATTGTGAGCAAAACTGAGAGACTTAAGGTAACTGGATGGTGCAGACTAGTTTCAGTCTTTTAAAGGTAATTTCACTTTCAGTAAAGACACTCTTCTGCCTCTTCACTCTTAACTTTTCCACTCCAAGGCTGCTGCAGTAGAGTCTGAAGGCTATGAAGTAAGAGTCTTTTTAAGCAGCAGCTTCAATTTCTAAAACCATGGTTCAATTTTCTAATTAAAATCAATATTTTGAGACATAAACCTAGCATTGTGGCAGTCAGCAGCAATTCCTTCCCCATAAATCCTCCCTCGCTCTAAGTCATTTTAACAAGCAATAGTATTCTGAAAACCTGTCATGGAGATAGACTCTGATAAGGAAGGATTTTGAACAAAGTTGAGCTGAGCTAACTCGGTGATTTTTAGCACTACTTTAGTTAAATTTCAGTCATTAAGGAAGGATGGGGAAATTGTTTATCTCTGTCTACGTAATAATTTGTTTTTTCCTTTATTTTCCCTCCATCAAATCCTCTGGCTCTACAACAAATCGACATTGCTGAAATAGTAAAGCTATTAAATATCAGAGAATATATTAATCCATTAATCTTTATTTGAAAAACAAGGCCTAAAATAAATAGTAAAATCAAATAGTAATCAGAGAGCAGTGAAAAATCCCAGGACAGAATCTCTTCAGCTGCTCAATGGTAGAGTCGGAGAAAGAAATGTTAGACCTTTCAAACTACATGTCCTCACTACCAAATGTAAAGGAATCTTAAGGGTACTTCTGCTAGGAATCTGCAGAAAGGAAATATCCATTCAGAAGAGATTGGCAAAAAAATAACCACTGACTAATTGCAAATTTCTAAATAAGGCATATTATTCCTGGGAAAATCCTCAAGAAAGGAATAGGTTACATAAATAGCAAATGCATTTGCTATTTGTGTGGCCATGACAGCCAAGTGGAAAGAAAACTACTTAGACCAGGAGCTAAGTCCACATAAAGAAAATCCAGTGCATTAAGTTCAAGGAGAAAAATATAGGATGTACTCACATCCCAGGAAATCTTCCTTCAGCAAAGAGACAAAACACGTAGGCAGTGATGAAATGAGTTATACGATATACAGGGAAGACAGAGGTCTCTATGCAAAGATGGAAATGCTGAAACAATAGGATTTCCTTCTGCCATACACAGACCTCCCAATCTACCCTCCTTTCCCCCAGCTTGGTTAACTGAGATTTATTTGTTTGAACAGGACCTGTATGCTAAGGGTAGCTAAGCTGCAGCCACATAATATACCTAGCAGAAAAACAGAGAACAATTTTAAATCAAAGAGAATTATTACATTTCCCATTAGTGGCAATCAGAATCCCCATCTGGGCTGCATGGAGAGCTCGGGCATAAGAACCAGAGAAGAAGCACTGTCACTGGTGGGAGCAACAGCTCCCGCGCTGCCCCTCTCCACTTCTGTACTGAGGCACTGTGAACACGTTAATAAACAGCAGCATTTACTCTGCAGTTTGAGTCCTAAGAGACCACTCTGCAATTTGCTGCTGTCAATAATATATTAACCACATGGGGGTTGTAATGACATTTCACGTTTGGCCCGATATTTTTTAAAACTGATTTGGGAGAAGGAATTGTATTAGAGGCATATACAGATGATAGTAATAGACAGCTCTGATACAACCTTCCATTGTGTCTTCTGGATTTTGTGAGCAAAACCAAGAGAGACTGAAACTTTTTATGGCAATAATAATAACAATACTAATAATATAATTCCATTCTTGCAGCCCCTATTAGCTACTCACTGTTCACTTCCACCTGTGTTTATATGAATGCAAGCCAAATTTTCTACAGAACAATCTCTTTTTAGCTTTGTCCACTAAACAAACACTGGGGATTTTTGCTGCTACAGTTCTGCCATCAGTAATTTTGCAAATCTATTTCAGACAAGTTAAAGAAGAAGTAAACCAACTGCGACATTTCGCAGGTAGGCTTCGAAACTGAAGTGGGAGGAAAAAGACCCAGACAACAAATGAATTCTGCATGTTAAATGATTCACGGTTTAGTTACACTAGATATTGAAAAAAACTGGGCAGAGGCAACCATATGCTGCAATCATCATTAGCTGACCAGATTCCACAGATTATTCTATTTAAAGAAATTACACTTAAACTGTGTGGAAAGAAAAATACTTTTGTATCCAACACACTTACACTCTGTATAGATCTAGCATCACTGCTACTCCTTTAGTAAATAAGGCAAGTTACTTGGCTTTTTCTTACAGTCTTTCCATTTCTGTTAGTTCTGCAGATCCCACATGGCTAAGACCTAAATTCTGCTCTGTATCTCACCTCTGTACTTTCACTGGAGTTGTAATCTTAACCCAGTGAGGCAAATTTGTCATGGTTATACATAGAAAGCATTCTTTTGGTTCGCAGAGGCTTTGGATCAGGAATTGCAGGATGAGTCTGCAGTGCAACGCAAGACAGGAAACCACTGGAGAAAAAAATGCTGGATATGGGCTAGCAAAGCAATAGATTTTTAGCAAGCAGGGATTACTGATGTTTTGACGAAAAAAATACAATCGACAGATTGAGCTATGATTCTAATAACTTTTTAGAAGGCAATGTATTTTTCACTCCTAGCAAAGTTACTCGGTTTAGGTGTTGAAGTGTTTTTCTCTTTTTTTTTTCTGAGAGGCGAGGAGGACTCCGTCATGAAAATTTTATGTATCTCTCATTGTGACAATCCAATGTACAAGTAGAGCTCATGATATCTGTAGGAATCTATGTCTTAGACATGACATCACTGCTGTTTATACAGCAATCACAAAGAACGAGACTGAGTTTTTGTTCTTTTTTTAACATAATTACATATACATTTTTGTTGCTATTTCCTAGCAATTGGGGCACAACTGTTAAAATAGCACAGTTTTTATCATAGTTGGGGGCTGATGAGAGCTACCTACAGGTTAGTGGAGGCAGCAGGCCTCTGCTAGTGGGATGAACCCCCTCAAATTTTGCATTTGAGGATCTTTAGTCTTATTGCAAAAGGTTCACGTAAAGATGTAAATAAGAAATTTATATCTTTCTGAACAGCAGGATAAAACTCAGCCAATTCATTCATAATTTCCACCTGCCAACCCACTAAGAAAACATGGTATTAAGAAACTATTTTTCATATTAATTAGAATTTCTCCTTCATAAATAAACAAGAAACTCATTTGGTATCTATGGAACTGTTTGGTCTAAGCCCTGTAGTGAACAAATACGAGCTTTAGAACTTGTAAATTTGTCTTTCACTAAGCCTCTTAAACACACTGACCTGTGAGAGAGGGCATTCTTTGGCTAGCGTGCTCTGATTCATCTCTTTGAGCAGCTCCTTTAAGGCATTGCGAACTGTGGCATGGTTCCACTGCTCTGCTGGCAAGTCCTCCAACTTTGAACAACTGTTAAAACAGAAAGCAAAAAGTAGATAGAAACATCACCTTCACGGGTGCTTATTCTTTGAATACAAGTGCAATAGGCCTTTAAGCATTGAGCACAACCTTGGAGTTTCCCACTTAGCCAGCCCATCAAGGTGTTTTTCCCCTTTCCCCTCCCCACAAAGCCCAACTCCCAGGAGATATATAGTTTCACTAGATGAATGATAGCACCTGGCAGGAATAGCAACTAATCCTACTACGGCATTCTATGTGTGTGTAACCGTTGACACTGGGGCCTGTCAGACAGCAAACAAACCTGCGCAATCGTCAGAAATGGCTAGATAAAACCATGATCTTTACAGAAATATACATCTGCTGGGACAGAAAAACAAACATGCATGCCACACTGCCACTAACAAAATTCCTAAACAGTAAGTGCCCTCATTGTGTGGAGGCAAGGCTTTGAAAAACAAATTTCATTTTATACAGGTTCTTATACTGCCCTTATCGCTGAAGTATCCAAGAGTCTTTCAGATACGCATTAAGCCATATGCCCAACATTTGTCACATGTAGTTCTTTCTCACTTTCATTCTACCACAACTGCATATGTGGTTAAGCTTTTGTCTTCATGTGACTTGTGCTGCTTTTAATTTAACAAGCTTACGGTCTGTGTCTACATCCATAGGACAGACACAAGAAGCACAGCAAAAAGTTGGGAGAAGCTTGTCATTGCCATTCATGCTTGAGAGACAATGCACATTCTCCAATCAGCCTCTGAGATGGTTCTGCCTTCTTCCTGAGCAGCCTGGTTTTACCTTCCATTGAAAATTCAGTTAAAATTGAGTAGTCAACGACCATCTTTATTTCAAAGTCATGGACTATCTTTTATTTACATGGTATCCAGACATTCAAGCACTTTGAAGATAATGAGACCTTGATCTTGGGTTGATATCGTCTGGTAATACAGATGTGACAACAGGCTAGATGGATTCATGGTAGCTCGCACATCTGAGGAGATGAG
Source organism: Urocolius indicus (assembly GCA_013401255.1). Taxonomy (NCBI): domain Eukaryota; kingdom Metazoa; phylum Chordata; class Aves; order Coliiformes; family Coliidae; genus Urocolius; species Urocolius indicus. Next base: position 490,493 of record WBNH01011844.1, read on the forward strand.
TTACCGCACTCCAGTTTTATAGCAGCTACAGGCTCTATATGCTCTTTCACAACTACACTGCACAGATGCAGTCCAGCTGAGAAATTATAACAGTATCTAAAGCCAAGGAAAAGACTGTTAGAGAGAACTGGAAACTCCAAGCCCCATTGGACAGTAAAGAAATGTTGCTGTATGGGAGGTTAACATCAGTGAGGCATCAACTACTTCCACATTCCAAATTGAAGTGAATGGTTGGAAGGCATGTACCTGCTACCAAAGGACACACAGACACACCCCATTGAATCCCTCTTCTGTTCAAGTTGAGCTTCAAAGAACTGCAATCAAATTATTTCACACCGTCTGCTATTTTTGCTTCTTTCTTCTGACACGTCCTGGCCATAGAGTTACAGCAGACTGTACAGTGTAAGCTCACCAGCCTGCCTAGAGTGCGCCATGCACTGCTAGGGGCCTGCCACAACTCCTTACACAGATGTCAGTAACTATTTGAGGACTCTTCTGAAGGAAATTGGGAGGGAGGGAATGGAAGGCAAGTAAGTGTAAAAGTGACAGGAGCTTTTGCTTTGCTAATCAGGACTAGTATTTTGGGAAGTAAAATATTTTCCAAATGCCAAATGGAGCTTCAGTAACACATTCCTTCCTCATCTTCTCACCTTTCAACTGGGAAGATCACTGGATTAAAAAGGAAAGTAAAAAAGCACCCTTTCTCCCCATCGTAGCAACTGGCAGTAGAAGACTTGTATTCTCACAATGCAGCCCACAGAAAAAGGCAAGGAGTTTATTTCCTTGATATAACAACTCCTCAAAAATCCATTAAATTAGGAATTGTGGAAAGGTCTGCCTTTAAAGGCCTCATATCTTTTCCTAGTTGAGTTTCTGCACCCCCTGCCCTCTGCTACTGTATTGCTACTCCAGAAGACTTACAAAATCAGTTAGAACACACATCAAAAAGATGCCAAGTCATCCACCCTTCTCTTCATTTTTCTTTCCATTTCATCAAAAGACTAGAAATTAATGAAGACAGGATGTGTGAATCTCCGTAGTAATGCTGTTATCATCAGAGTAGCTAAGAGAATAGAGAAGGACAGATGTTCAGGAACACCCACCTTTGTAATTGGATTTTCAATGTCACAACATGATAGACATCTTGCAGCATGTCGGCTACTGTCGCATCTGGTGCATCAGTCACATAACTGAGAGGGAGGGGATTCCATCTCCCAAGCTTGATTATTCCTGAAAAGAAAACAGAAAATTTATGCTTTTATCAGCCATTTTCTGAGCCACTTGATAAGTTTTTTCTTGTTCAAAAGATTCAAGATCTGCCTTGAGGTTTATTGCTCAAAAAGATGTGCTGTACTGAATCCTGAGGCAAACAATAAGGAAAAGTGGAAATAGATTTAAGATTTTTAGCAGAGACTTGCTGACGTGTTCCTGGCTCTCAAATGACTTCAAGGAAGCATGGGAGTCTTTCTCCCTTCACGTCTTTCACCATCCCACTAAAGACTAATTTTTTCAGTTAGAGCAAGCTTTAAATACTCTATAGTCCTGAATCTGCAGTCTACAAAACCTTGAGTAAATAAATGCATTGGTTTTGACATGAACAGGAAATATCCTATGTGTGTGCTTTCAGCATGCAGCTACAACCTAAGCATGGTACGATTCCCAGTGTGGACAGATGGAACTAGAAACCCTTCAAGTAGGAAGAGATCACTCCCAGCTACAAGCTGCACTTTGCAGATAGTTGCTTTTCTTTGTGAAAAAACAAAACAAATCAAAACAAAAACAAAAAACCACACACAACTGCAAGCTGCTGACCACAGATCCAAAATAGCCTTTTGGGGGCAGAGAAGAACGCTGTAAGTTCTATTTCTACTTCTGTTCATTCTTTAATAGTGATCATCACCTCTTCTGGATGAGCTTGACACAAAGACTGAAAACTTGGATGGTAAACCATTTGGTGCAGAGGTATTATTTCTGTTTGGACAATTGCAGAGGGCTCACCCACACCAAAAACAATGACTAATGCCCAGGAATGACTTCCAGGAAGACACAAAACAAAGCAATTCACAGTGCCATCTTACACGCAAGCAAGGCAGTTTGGCCTTGTTCTGCACTATTGCAACTACTGCTTTTATTCCCTCCTTCACTGTGTTCCCATTGCCCCACTTTTCTGCTCATGTTGGTTCTCTCAGTGCAGCCCTACAAGACACAAATCACCTTTCCTCCCATTTAAACTGATGCCTTTTGAGGTTTGCTTATATACATTTTGATTTTTGAAAAGATCATCTGTAAAGTCTTCTACCAGGAATACACTAATACATGAGAAAACTACTTCTCTGTCATAAGAAGAGCTCCAAGAACCCTCTTTGGGTGTCTGGAAGTATGCTGTCATGCCAAAAAAATTCAGGTGTCTCTTCCTTACTTTCTGCTCCCAGTTCTTCACCAGGTCTGAAACTAATTGAAGTGAAATAAATGCTAAAGGTATTTTATCCTGATCTCCTAAACATGGTCATACTATCTCTGAAACACTGAAAGAAAGTTTCTTGAACAGAGACAATACCAGAACACAATGCTTATGAGCCCATGAGATACCTACTACATAGCATTATCTTCCCCATTCCTATACAGGTTGAAGAGGAAACAATATCAGTACAAGCCCGTTTCTGTACCACTTAAATCTTTCCATTTACCATTGACATATTGCTTTGCAAAGTATTCCATCACCACACACTGAAAGAAGCTGGAAGTGACCTAGTTCATCATCAGTGGTATAAAGTTTCACTGCAACATGCTGGTACAGACCGGCTAATATTTCAAGAGCAGATTAGAAAGCTTTTGGCAAGGGGAGATCTTGTCCAAATGGAACAAAAAGTTACTTAGTGTTGCTTGATAACCAATGCATGAAAATGGGACACAAACAGAACAAAAACATTTAAATGATGCACTGTTTCAGTATTAAGATTTAACAATCTGGTGCTGAATATGCTGCAGTATAAATAGTGCCTGGACTCAGATCCAGTAGAGTAACACACAGCACTCATTCACAGCACCGTATGTCTCCAGTGCTGGCTCCTTGAGTCACATTTCACTTGCCAAGAAAAGCTGTTTTTCTTAAGGGGGTAGTTTACTTAATGTTATCTCTGGTGACAAGAAGAAATGCATATAGTACAGCATATATTAGTCACAAAATGAGCATCAAGGGTCCACTGAGTGAAATACATGCTGGGAAAACACAGTTTAGCTGCTGACTTCCTTCACCTCCTTCTGCCGTATAACAATTTAAAGCAAAATCACCTAAAAATCCAGAAATCTATACCAGCTTCACAGAACACTTGGCTTCCTATGTTTAACCACGCCAAGTTTTCATGTAATTGAAAAAATAAGCATCATATGTGCCCCATAAGTCACATCTAAATTGGTAATATTTTACAAGAGGCTTTATTTTTCATTCAATTAAGGAAAGCAGTCAGAGAGCACACCATCTGCAATTGCTCAGGCCTGGCAATGCTGGCAAGAGACAAAGGGACAGTCGAGGGTCAGTGAAGTTACCAAAGGTGCCCCCAAATTCACCAAGTTTGAAGAGAAAAACCACAGCGAAGCCAGAATACACTATGGGAAATACGATGCAAATTGCTTTACAGGAAATGTCTGCTACTACTGGAAGTTAGGTGTATATATATCTTGGTTTTTAATCCTCCGCTACAACTGGAGAGGAAATTGTTTTGGCTGGATTTAGACAAACACAGGTGTTACCATAATGCTCGGTGCCTCTGCACGTTAACACCTGCTGCGAGTCCTTTCCTCTGTGTTACAGCACTGCTGATGTACGCTATTTCTTCAGCTGGTGTGATATGACGTGTGAATTTTTTTTTTCCAGAGCACATTAAGTTGATCCAAATGATAGCCAGAAGCCATGGTTTCCATTCAGCTCCTCAGCAGAATATTCACAGGTGGTTTATTTCATGGCACTGACTGTATTTAAGGCAACTCTTGGGCCGCATTTGGTAAGATGATGCCAGCTTGTTGAGCAAATGTATTCTATGCATGCTAGAAGACATCTCTGAATGACTCCTCAGCAAAATTTGAGTGGATCAAAATTTTCTCATTAAAAAGGTTCCTTCTCATCCAGGACTGAGTGTTTCTACAGCAATCCCGAGATGAGAACAGCCTGGTAGCAAGGGGTCACTTCAGCATACACATTTTTCAATTGTTCCTCTCATTAACTCCAAATGCTTCAGCTTAGGCCTTTAAAGAAATCACCTTAACTGGCTTGACTGAGCTCTTATCCTACCATAACCAAGAATTGGGAAAAGGGACAGGAATAACCAAAGGTCACTGTGTTATTAATATGCTCCAGCAGTAATACTCTGTCAGCTCCTGACCTTCTCAAAAATAGGTGTGGATAATATGCAACAGGTCAAACTCCTCAAGAAATCCAAATGCACATCTTTCATGGGTTCACAAAACCCTTATGTTAATGTGTCTAGGTCTCTTCCTTGCATCAATGATCCTTCAGGACTTTTTTCCTGTTAAGATTTTTTTGAAGGGAAAGTTCAATGAATTTCAAAGCTTGCATGCATTCAAGAAATGGCTGAACACTAGAACAGCTCTCAAGAAGTCCCCTAGAAATGTCTGAATGCCTCCCAGGCCAGCTAGTCAATTAAAGGCAAGTAAGCAGACTAGTCTTCTCAAAAGATGGGATTTTTTTAAATGTATTTTAGAAGACATTCTCTATCCACGATGGTGGTTCTTGAATGGCATGTCCTTCAACAGACAGTTCCTTTGCTAAGTTTAAGCTTCAGCTGAATCAAAATGCACATAGGGAAAAAAGACAGAGTAACCTAACTTAAAATTTGCATAGCTCCCTTTACGTGCAAGAATGCCAGAAAACAGTAGAGTCAAACTTCTGTGAGCTCAAGTGTCAGGTTCATACATAACTACCACTGTAATTCATTGATGTTGTTCCATGTAGACCAATGATGTGCCACATTGTCACAGTGGTTTTAATTCACTTTCATTTAAAATGCAGTTCCTTTGGTGAAGAAAATGGTAACTATGCGAGTCAGAGCAGAATAGTATGTTGAACAGAGGCTTGACCAGCTACATCGTGGCTGACCTCCGTACCTAGCAGAACTTGTCACAAGATCTTCATGACATTTATTTTACAGTATCACCTGAAAGAGTGATGCATCCAAAGCACTGGAATTATTCCTGGGACTTCACCCTAGTGTAGATGTGAAGCGAATGCGTGCAAGGTTGGGGCTAAAGCAGACTTCTACAATAATTACGTTAATCAGGAGCAGAACAGTGAAAGACAAAAAAGCTGCCCTCCTAGAAAAATACAGCTAATCTGGCAAACCCTGTTCATTACTATGTAGCTTATACTGTCCTAGAAAATTATTTACCTATATGAGCTAGAAGCCTCATTTGTCTTTGCAAATGGAAAGACACCCATACAGTACACTCATTCTAAGAACACCACATCTGGGGCTTAGAATATGTATCTATCTTACTCTAGCAAGGACACTTCTTGGTCATAAACAGAAGGAGGCCCAGGTACTGCAACTCCTAGTCAACTACACAGTTAATTTTTATCTGGATAGTCCAGTGGGAATTACTGAGGCATCTCATGCATACTTCAATACATTACTACTGTAAAATCAAACTCTTAAAATGTGGCGTTCTCCAAATTGTTTTTGCAGCTATAGATGGCAAAGGGGTTTAGAACATAACTCACACCGTTACTGGCACCCTGATCTCAGCACGGTTAGGCTCCCAATTTCCCTTTTTAACAAATTATGAGCATACTTGAGTTACATCTTAAACTGATACTTGTAGGTAGGTCACACAGGATTAATGCAATTTATTTAAAATGTTAATCTGATTGGGTTAAAATTAAGTCACAGGATCAAATAAAGGACATTTGGAAATTCCTATTAACATCACTACTGTCATCTCAAAATTTTTTGGAAACAGATACAAAATGAATCATGAGTAATACCTGCCCAAGTATGTACAGAGAGGCGAAAAGAAGGAATTTTGTGTTCCTTGGCTAAAGGGGAAAAAGACAGCAGAGAATCCTGATTCCTTACCAAATATTCATAAAAGCACTTGTCAACCCTAAGGAATTGAACCATTTGAATCCCTGATGCACAGTACCAAAATCCCTTATTTTCTACAGCGTATACAAATGTAACCTGCTGAGACTCACACAGAGTCAGGTGTTAAAACAGACAATCACTTTCCTTGTGGACTGACAGACACAGTCAGGCTGGACAGCAGAGAAGCACAAAGCTTGTTTCTTACACTACAGCTCCACTTTCACTAACATGTTTGTAGGCTGTGGAAGTACAAGTTACATCAAGCTCACGCAAGAATATGTGCCTGTACAGTCAGACTCAGCAAACAACTTGGTGTTTCTGTGAGATTCAGAATGGCTGAGGGTATACGCAGTGCTCAGCATGAGATCTCTTGGGCTATATTTACTCCTTTGAAATACGATGAGAAAATTTGAGTCTGCAAAGTTATACCCAACCTGAGAAATGCCTCACAGCAGCTCTCATCATGACAGCCGAAACTCAGGAGAAACTGCAGATTACCACTAGTATCAAAACACTGTTGATTCCTTTTACAACTCCAAATGAAAGACCTCAGCAAAACACTCAATAAAACCTCCACTTCTGGGCCCTTCAAGCCATTTATCTATCAGCCACTACTGACAGGGCCCCCAACAAGATGGGTAGGCTCTTGTGACGTTGATTGCATCTGCTTATCCTCTTCAGAGGGATCTTGTCCCTATACTATAGCATGTAATTTTCCTTTATTCAGCTGTGTTTCATTACAGAAATTAAAATCTGCTTGTTCCATGTAATAAGCACACAGAATTATTTATCCATAAATCAGTTTGGAGGAAATCACTATCCCACAGTACATAATAACTCAGCCTGTGTTTCTAACCTGTACCCTGTCTGTAGTATATTGTCAAACTGTAACAACGTAAGGCTTAATTTGTAGTTATTACTGCTAATCCAGCAAAGGGAATGACTTTTCAAGCAGAAAGGAGGGGAAAAAAGCAATGGGGACAATTAAAAAAAACCCTGATTATATTAATTTCTGCATTATATTGTTGAGGTGCCTTTTCTAGCTCTTCGGGAAATTAAAAAAAAATATTATACTGCCTTTGCCCATCATTATAAGGGTGCTCACATTATTTTATTGAAACTCAATCAGTGAGATATTGGGGTAATAGATGGTAAAAATAATCAGCATAATCCTCTCCTGCACTTGTAAAGCGTCTTTCATCAGAGGATCCCAAAGCACTTTAAAAACATTACTTAATTAAGCTTTGTAATATCCCGGTGAGGTAGACTGTATTATGCCAATTGACATATCGGTGATTTAGTGATTGAAAGCACACAATGACCATAATCCTGTGTTTATGCCAATACAAAAGAATCCCCCTCATTCTTCATTTCAGACCATAATAAATAATTCAGTGAGAGAGCGTGAATAAACTATGTGGTTACACTGTGATGTACACATCCACAAATCAACAGTAACACCCATGATCCCTGAATGATGAACACTCCACCTTAGCTCATGAGACTTGTGCAGCTTCAGGCTCTGCACAAAAAGGTGACCTTCACCCAAGGGAAAGGCATGGCCGAGCCTCCCAAAACTCTAGCAGCACACAGCCCCTTGTACTGCACTTGCTGGAGGTCTTTGCTATTGTTGGTTTAAAATGCTGTCATAAACTGTGTGTACCAATGTTGGTTTACAGAACAAAATTTGTGGTAAAACAACGCACCTATGCACTGATCAATTTAGACACTCATACCTAGCCTTTCTGGCTTTCATATCTGAATCACTACACAGACTTTAATAGACTATTTGTTTACACTATTATGTATGATATTTACATGATTACATAGTAAAATGTTTATAGAAACATGGATGTGAGTAACAGTCAATAGAAAGACTGTTAGTGCTACAAGGTTTAACTGCTGAACTTCAGAGTACTTTTACAGATGAAAATCACTTTGATGTATGAAGCTTGGTTTAAGTTTTCATTTTTTCGAATGCTAGTGTTGCCCATTCCTTTCCTCCAGCATGACTTTACTCAAGTATTTCATTTATATAACATATATCAAACATTTTGATGCTTTGCAATTCTACATACCCGGTTTACATTTTACTGTAAAAAGATTGTGCAGCATGTAATAGATGCTGCTTCACATTTGGGAAACGTTATGTGAGGACCCTGACTTTTATTAGATTAATTTAATGTAGGCACTAAGTTACTAGACTAAATTAATAAAGATCTTCTTAAAAAAAAAAAGAGAGAAGGGGAGACAAAGAGAATAGAATGAACCCACAAATTAAATAAAATTTTCTGGAGCTTGTTATTTTGGAAGTCTTTATTTAATTTTCCAACCCCTTATTCTGTTTGAAAAAACAACCAATAATTGGCAAGGAAGCGGGGGAAAAAAGTTTATGTTATTTACTTCAGGGATTATTTTTAAAACTGTTATATAATAGAATAGGAATACCACAAATAAAGAGAAGGCACAAAGTATCACCAAACCAAATATTTTCTATATGACTTCAAAACTGTTACTTTCATCGAGAGAAACTGCATTTAGCCCTGCATAACATCTCTGTTTTGATATTTTGGGGATAAGTCTGCACTTACTTTTGACAGCAAAAGTAATACATGAAGTAAACAGAGAAGTGATATTTTTCTCTTTCCTCTGAGAGGCAGAACCACTACTTCCATGGCATGAAAACAATGTCTTTTCAGTTATTAAAACTCACGACAGAAAAGTTACTGCATCCAGGATACTATGCATCTCGTAGCAGTTGCCCTTCATAACTTTGTCAGCCTAGAGCTCAGCTATACTCTCTACCAAGCTGTCCTTTCCCAAGACAAGCCATCACACTGGGACTACTTTTCTCAGCAGTACTATTCAGCAGCCCCAATGTCCGTAAGTCGCAGCACCCCCACCTTCACTCATATCATCCATACATAAAACCGCCAAATATGGCACTCTCTCCAATTCTGCATTAAATTACTATCTTTTGGGCAACATCTACTCTTACGGTAAGATTCTTCCCAGCTCAATCCTGGGAATGCTTAAGCTTACATGGCTGCACAGGAGCAAAGGTTGAACCTCCTCCCAGAAGGCAGTGGCTACCAAAAGCCTTTGAAATCCAGACCAGGAGTGTCACAATTCAGCCTATTCTCCAAGGAACAAAGAGCTTCCTCAGCTACTCCCACGCCTGGAGGTTTGTTTTGCCATCCTAAAACCACCGCTGTTCCTGTTACTATGGACAGTAGCTGACTCTTTTTGAGTTCTAGGCTCCCTGGCAAAACACTGGCTGCTTCTCACCCCACCCCCCCTCCCCAGCCTGGCTCTGGGACCACAGCTCTTGTCTATAGTTTAGCACCTCCCAGAGAGACCGTATAGGCATAAAGCTAGTGGAGACTTGTAATGTGTTTCCTCAGCCTTACAGGCTGAAAATTGGGGCTTCAATCTGTTTGCCTCAGTTGCTAAGAAACATGAATGCAAGTGTACTCAATGAATGGTGTGCTTTCTCCACAGAACATGTCTCTTTAACAGCCACGAGCAATGCCTGGATCCATCTCACCTCAAATTCTGGACTCAATGACTGTATTGTCATCTCATGACTTACAAAGGGCTGCATGTGAGTAAAAGGACCAGAACTTTACACAAACATTTGCTTTCCAGCTTTGTCGTCTTCGTGACAGCCCGACACCACAAACATACCTGCCTTACAGCACCTTCAGCAAGAAAGACAAGGCATTTGGGCAGACAGCTATTGGTTCCCACACTCCAGAAGACTTTCTTGGATTTTATATTGTGATGTTTTCAAGTGGAGAAGAGAAACAGAGATAGAAGATGTTTTCCTGCTTTGGGGAAAAACCTGTATCTGTTTTTAAAACGATGCCAGTGCCCCAAACTCCTTCAAATCACCCAGCCTCAATGCATGCCTATAAGCTTCACACGGAAAAGCAGTCCACTGAGCAGGAAAAAAGCAAAGTAAAATGGCACTGCAACTGAATATATAAAACACATTTTAAAGGTTATAAAAGAGTATTGGTAATAGGACATTATAGAGGCTAACAGGCTTAGAAGTAAGCATACAGACATTGTTTGGCCTTGTATGAATCTGAATATCCTGCCTACTCACAGGAATATTGCTACAGAGAGTACAAAAAGACTTAGACTAGCTCTGACTGCAGACACACAGTAGCCAACTAACTTTGTTGAGTCAACTACAAGTAGATTTTTAAATTCCTGGGCATCAAGTCCAAAGAAAAATAAGGACACACAGCATGCCATGCTGCACAAACAAACCCCTAAACTAAATGCAGATTCATATTCTGGCCTATGTAGTTTAACAGCTTAACCTCTTTAGTTTAAGATTTGTGTCTTTTGGGGTTTTCCTTATGCTACCAGAACATTTTTTTCACTAAATTACTACTTTTGGCTTGCCTTCTGTCTTTTCTTTCCTCCAGCTAGACATTCAGCTCTTGACATTCATGAAAATTAACAACACGAACAACTGAAGAACTGGTAGGACAACATGTAACTATCAGGACAGAAAAGCATGTATTGCTAAGAGAAAGATTGAGGACTGCTGTAACACCAAACAACTGCTTCCACTAATTCAACATGAACACAACATGTGATGCTATGGTTGCTGTTACCGTAGCAATTTGACTCAGAATTTCTTTGCTCTCTGTAGCTGCGTTATTGTAAGATTCATGCAAGACCAAACAATGTCTGTAGGCTTGATCTTAGCATCTTTAATGACATTCAGTTAAGAACTAGATCACGGAATCACAGAATGGTAAGGGTCGGAAAGGACCTCAAAAGATCACCTAGTGCAACCTCCCTGCTAAAGCAGATCCACCTAGAAGCACCATGAAGTTAACAAAGGAGGTTAAGACTTGTATTCCAGCATTTTTTTATTAAAAAATATAAGGAAGCACAATTATCCATATGTAAATGTGCATATATATCACACCTATATTTAAGAATTTGCAACAGAGCACAGACTGAGGGTTTGTTATCTTTTGGCTCAGGTCTCCATCATAGCTCAAAAACAGGTAAAAGGCAATAGATCAAACCCTACCCTTCTCTTACAAATGGAACTACCAGAGAAAGATGGAGAATAGTATCTTTAAGGTTACACTGTATCTTTTCAAAATACATTTTATTAATTCCAGTTCCTACTTTGGGCAGCACTTTAAATTCAGATACATTCAATTAAATTCAATACCATTTTTTCCTCCGCTAACGCTCATTCCACTTGTTAATGTGGTTCTCAGGTTCCTCATCTCTTTCTTTTCTTCCCAGGAAGTGCAAGACAATTCTGCATTTCTGACAAGTCTAAATAAAGCTTTGCTGGTTACTGAACTATGCTACATTTCCTATCAACAGAAAACAAAAGAAAAAAAAAATGTAGTTCACCACTAAAGGAGATGACTCAGAGCAAGCAGGAACTCTTACCAGACTCAGAAAAAACAGTTTTCCCTCGTACTGTTGATGAGCCCACATTATGCTGAGAAGAACTCAGATTTGTTTTCTTAGCCCACATTTTCCTAGAACTGAACCTATTTTCTTACAAAGCCACTAGATCCTTTTTTGATCCCATTAGCATTTGCATCTCCTTGTTAGGTTTTGAACAAAAGACTGAAAGATAGAAAGACTGAAAGAATTGGTTTTTAATTTGAATAATAAATTTCTACGCACATGGCAAAGACTAGAAAGACTTACTCGCTTTTTGGGTGTGGAGGTTTGCAGCACACACACTTCATGCTTTGAAGCATTTCCAGAAGTTTACTGCTTTTTTATGTAGCAGCTAAGATTCACGTGTAATCACAGCACACAGAAATTGCGGAGCTGCTACAAAGAAAATTAACTCTATTCCACCCAAAACATAACAGGAGTTTAAGAGACATCATCAGACCCTGAAAAACTCATCAGTCTCAAGTATTGGTGGCACTGCAAACAGCTGCATGAGACAGTGAAGACCTCTAGTACCTGCTGAGATCTGTCCTCCAGTAAGTGGCTCGTAGTGATTCACAACCCACCAAGATGGAAGACAACACACCAGTATTCTCCGGCCTTTTTGTTTTGCATTGGTTCTTTTTTTTTTTTTGTGGCACTGCGGACACCTTAAAAGGTTATCACAACAGGCCCAATGATGGGTCCTCCAGTGACAGAAACTGTTGTTTAATTCCAATTCTCCGGTATTAAACCAATTTCTGTACCAGAACCCTATTTCTCCAGAGCTCAATACTGTCACCACTTCTTCCTCTTCCCTAAACTCTAACTCATGTTCATATATGAGGGCTAAAACAATCCCCCATGGTGATATCTCAAGAAAAAAAGAGAGGAAAACCTGTCATTTCTTATCATTTCCCAAAGCCCCAGGTGTCTTGGGCACACATATGCACAGCTTCTAAACGCATGTAAGCACAAAAGGAATCCAGAGGCCCATTCACAGTTCTGGGGAATATCATTAAATAAAGGTACAATTGGATGATGCCTTATTCAAAATATGGTAGCAATACTGGAAAATCTCTGGAAATAACCAAAGATGCCATTTCACCATGAGATACAATCTATACTGCTACCAGCATTTCCCTCTGTAGAAAAATACACAGTAATTGACTGGGGATTTCAACTAGTAATATCATAGCAAAAGAGATAAGAAGATATAAATAACAGTACTTCTTGAAGTCTTATGTAGAAAGATGAAGACACTGCATGCATAGGGATTCTTGAAAGAATAGGCAGAAGGACCCTCCAATAATCCAGATGTAGTCTCATTACTTGCACAGGGGACCAGAGTAAACTTCAGCACTGAGAGAGCACTACTAGCGTTAGCAGACACAACATGAAGAGAAGGCTCTGGGAGGTTTATCGTTTTCACAATCTGATTGATTTCAAAGCTCACTCTGGAGAAAACACCTCGATCTGGTTTCTGCTGACAGTCATTTCCCACAGCCAGTAACTATTCCCTGCTCTTGGCACTCACTCAGGTGATGGGATGTGAGTTGAACAATGGGTATCTTTACCTTAATGAAAGTCTATTATTTTACTACCCAAAAGTCTGTTGTTCATTTGGAAACAGAGTATTCTTGTTTGTTCTGTACTGCAGGTCTTAAGACAGGTATAAAATTAAGAGAAATAAAGACTTTCTGAGTTAAGTAGAAACTTTATTACTGAAGAATTATCCCAAAAGACTGAGATGCTTAAAATAACAGTATATGGAGTAAAAACGTGGTAGAGCACATCCACTACATGGGATGCTCCAGCACTTCTTCAGGTCTGTAGCTCTCCAAGTGGAGGTAATTCAGCTTTTCTGTCTGCTTGTTTTGACTGGCAGAACTCTAGGTGAAGACCAAACACTCACGATAATGCATGTCACTGGAAAAGTCCATTGCCTCAGAAATACCCTCCTTTCTCCAATTCACATTTGAGTTTATGGTGGGTGAAAATCCAGACAGAGGAGTCTATCAGCATTAAAACAGCTCTCCTGTTCCCCAGATGATGGCCTGAGTTTACAGCTTATCACTGAATAATTCACTTGAAGAACTTAGCAATAAGGCTCATAGTCAGTGTGGCCAAGAAGCACAGTGGTGCAGATGTAAAACATCAAAGCCACACTAATAAAATTTGGATCTAGGAGAATAATCTTAAATATTAAATAAAATGAATAAATGATGGATGAATCTGTAAGATTTTGGGAGAAACGGCTTCCTTTAGATACAATGTTCTAGACTAAACTTTCATGGAATTTGTAAAGTTGTTCAATCAAGTCATGCTGAAAATTAAGTTCTACCCAATCTTCACAATCAGAAGTAATTGTTTTGCTGGCGGCCCAAAATACTGACCTCTCTGTTACCTCCTTTACCCACTCTGAAGGAAAATGTTTTTCATTTCCTGCCCAAAGAAGAGAACTGAAGATCTGGAGGCCTCTCATCTGGAAATGTCTAAAGAACATTGCTAATTTACAGAAACTAAGATAACAGCTTGTAATAGAAATATGTTGTCTTTAGGCTGTGCTAACATAAACTCTTTACAAACAGCAACAAAATGGAGGTAACAACTTAAAGTCATTAAGGACTTAAACCAGCTTTTATCCAGGTATGTAATGTACAAAAGAAAAGCCTCATATTCTATTAGCTGTGTCATGTGCTTGCATATGCTTTGTGTAAATAAAAGGAATGTCATACCTGAAGGATCTGATGAGTCATTTGTATACTGAAGGAAAATATCAGGAAATGTAACTAATTGTCACAACCAAAACTTTAGAATGGTCTTGATAGAATTGCCAAATTCTCCTATTATCATGGCTAAAGTGTTTTCTGTCAGTAGAGGAAGGGGAATTTGCAGTGCGTTATTTCACAACTGGTAGACTTGACAGGCTGATGAGCAAGAATTATGCACACTCTGACTCTCGTCAGTGAGACAACAGAACTCTCCAGCAACTGTCCCAGCCACAAAATGGTCTCAACCTTGTTGTCAGCCCTTTAGGCCCCCTTCTCTACAAAGAAAATAAGTTTTCATTTTTAGATTGCAACAAAATGAATAAGTTTCCTTTCCTTCTAAAATAGAGCTCAGATTTGTCATGGTCTATAAGATGCCCTCAACTCTGGTTGAAATTCCCTCATGGTAAGCAGCTCTGCTGGCCAGTCCCTGCTCACTCACACACTCAGGGCCACATCATTGTAACCTTCTTCTTCCCACCCACACTGCTCTTGTCTCTGAATGATGGTCAGACACCTCCCAGGTCTCAGGAGTAAATCTCCAGACCACAAACCTCTAATATCCACTCCTCCAATGATTTATAGTCTATTTAGTTTGAGTCATAACTTTTCTTCCCATCTTCTTCCCAAAATTTATAAACTAGAGGAAGAAGATATTGCTAGAGGCTCCTGTGGGTCTAGTCTACTGGGACGAGAAATGGAAGCGTGCTATGAGAGCCATACCCAAGGGCATCCACCACCAGGCACGCTCACTTGGCCCACTCAGCTCACTCACAGAGCAGGGCAGCCCAGAAAACACAAAGATGCAAACTCACAGGGCAGGGAAAAGCTACTTTTGTAGATGTGAAAGGAACACATCAGGCAGGCATGGTGATCTCTGACAGTCACATTCACACCTCAGCGTTAGCTCTCTTCACTGTGCACGCACACGGGCTACACATTTAACTGGCCATCTGCACAGACTCATCTCTCTCTGCAGTCAAGGATAAAAAAAAGATTTAATTTTTCAACTAAAATAACCCACTTTACTGCCAGAGCCAAACTCTTTTTTTCATATAGTCTCTTCTGGTTCCGTTTTGATTTATATATTATTAAATATTTAATGGAATAACAAACTCAATAACAAACTCAATAACAAACTCAATAACAAATTGACAAGTATAATACCTTTTAAGTGACTACAAATACTAGATGCATAGTCACATAACAGTAAAGAACAGAGTAGTCAGTTTAAATCCTTCACACCTCACTGATTTTCACATTAAAAGTAGTAAAGTACTTGAATGGAGCTGATACAAGAAAATGCAAAGTGAATTTAAATCAAATGGAAAAAATAAATTGCTTACTTTCAGGGACTAACACTTTTTCCCCTTCTGCATATAACAATATGTACCTCTGACAACTTTGGACACTATACAGTTGATATGTACATGCAAATTGAGACATAGGTATACAGCGTGTTGATATAACTAGGAATTAAAAATGTGCAAAGGAAAAAAATAAGATATCTTTTTTTTGTTCAGCTTTTTCTCCTAGTAATGTCAGAAATTTCTTTGTATTTTACCTTGGGGTTTGAATATTATAAGTCAATCTCTGATGATATTTAAAGGAGAAGCCTTCAACTATACGAAGTTGGTAAAGTCATTATTGCTAGTGCAGAAATTATCTTCAAATTTTTTGTTTATCAAATCATCATCAAAAGATGACATTATTTAACATTCCCCCACGTAACACAGAACAGTAGATAGTAGAAGAAAAAGATATCTTCAGTTCCAGTAGACAAAAATCAGGGGAGAAAAAGGAGGAGAAGCAGTTCATACAACCACAACTTGCGTAACTGGTTTTGCTTAAATGAAAAACAAACCAACTGATCATTTCCTGGCAGATGAAGCACTACATTCAAACAGAATTTAACAATGTTATTCTTTATTCTTTATTATTTTATTTTATTCTTTATTCTTTATTATTATTTACTCCCTATTGCTCTGTTCTCTTTTTATTTAGAAACTTGTTTTTAAAGCAGATAAGTTTTAAAGGAGAAATTCTGTCTCAAATTAGAAAAAGGTGAAAAAATAAGAGATCTAAACCAGATCATCTCAAAATGACACATTTTTAAATCTCACGCCCATGTCACCTCTGCTGTTTTAACTTTCTCTCCCGACAAAACTATTCAAGGAATTTGATAAGATTACTAATGTATTTCTTTAATTTCTCCAGTTCTCTACTGATAGTTTTTGTGTGAATTTGTTGTCAGAACAGTGGCACAGTCCTGGCGGGTGAGTTTCCCAGGTGAGGGCTGAGCCCTCATGAATCCAAGTTCATCACTCACCACATTGCTAATGAGGCAAGTGCAGCCCAACACGAGGTTAATTGTCAGAAGCAATAATCTAAATTAAACTGGCCAAGATTCAAGTAAAAGGCACAATTTAAAATATCCTTTTCAAGTGAAAGCAATCTCGGGAGCTTATTTGCCTACTCAATATAGAATTCCAGGTTTTAAAAAAGGTTGCCTTCTTCCCCTCTAAGGAACAAAAGTAATTATTTTTAATACAGTGACATATGTTAGACAAAGGTATTAAGGGAAAGGACTTCGTTCCACTACAAGTCTCCAGGGAATTTTTCCTTATGTGATCACACATCTGAGCTCAAATTTTAACCCAACTAATACAGATTTTTTTTTTAAATAATGGGTATTAGTTGATAAGAAATCCTTTCACAGATAACCCTGAAACGTGGAAGATCTGGTGTGATGGTCCCAGTACTGAGAAAGATAATTAAAACAATACAGGGAATTAAAAAAATAAAAAGCAAGAGTTCACAGAAACATTTGAGAAATGGCTCAAGTCAGCTCAAAGCTTGTTTGCTTTTGGCTGGGACTCCAGGCTCACAACAGCTTTACTCTGCCAAAACAAATACAACTACCCATTTCTTCCCAATGCTTTCACCCAGGGAGGGACCTGCTCCTTTGCTTTCTCCAGCTACGATAATGACATGCTTGCTAGGATTTGATTGGAGTTCACATCCCTGCCTGCCTTCGAAACAATGATTATTTTGTTAATTGGGAGAAGAAAAGAACTTAAGTGGCACCTCGGACTGACATAATAACCAATAGCTTCCAGATAATTGTTAGGTGCCGTAATTAAAATAATGGACATCATTTAGGCAAAAAGTTTGAGAATATTTTGGGGGAAAGTAATCTGGGATATAATTCCACACAGGGAACCTGTATAATTTTGGTTGTAATCACAGAGGAAAAATGTAGAATTTAAGACAGAAATTATTCACTTACCATGCAGAGGTAGTATAAAAAAAGCTTATTAATCTAATGAGAATGAATGTTGTGGGTGTAGTTAAAATGTTTTGTGCATTTGTTTACTCATAGGAACAACTGCAACATGTATGGAAAAAGCAGTCTTCAAGTAACCTTTTCTGTATTTTAAAAACTATTTTATTTTTTTGGCCACTTTTCTGAAGATAAGAAAAGCCGATAAGTAAGATACAAGGCTCTCTTTCAAAGCACTCAGTCATCTATACCTCATCTCTGCACTAGTGACAATAAGGTGTTCAAAAATCCTTTTAGCCTTGAACATGAGATCATTTTAACTCCAGTAATGCAGTGAAAAACCTCTCAGCTGAATAACAATAAATGTAACAAGAAAGAATAATGCTGCACAAAATACTAGGAAAGACAGTAGAATCAAATAAGTAATACTAAATGAGAAAAAACTTGGCTCAGATTCTAATGATATTGAACAAGAAGTATTTTTCCTTTTCTAACACAGAGTTGAACTCTTGAATATCTACAGATGATTTAGTGTAAGAGGTAGCTGGCAAACATGGTGGCATGAAGAACATATTGAATTGGACTTGGCCAGTTCCAGATGCTGACTTGAGACAGAAACGCTTTTACATGTCTCTCAGATTTTTTAATTCCCATTTAGTAAGTTGCTTGTCCCTCTCCCAAACATATCAAATTCAACCAGCAATGCAGAAGCTTTGTTACATTCCATTGCCTTCCTTGGATGCATTGGATAGTCCACTGCCTTAAGGAACCCAAGGGGAATGTACAAAATGACACTCTCAATGCACTACAATGAACTCTGGAAGTTAAACAGAAACATATATACCTTCATTCACTAGCACAAACAACTGCAGTAAGCTGTCCTAGCAGGACAGCCAAAGATGACTTCTTGAAGAAAACTTGTGGGAAAACTGAGAAGGCTCAAGAGTTCCTGAACTTTGATGTAGGTATTAAGTCCTAGGCTACTGCCATGTTCTCACTACCTGATTCTTAATGAGCACACAAAAGCAAACAGCAGATGGTCAATACATAAGACAGAAAATATTGGCATAATCAACACAGAGTCACTGACCTGTGCTCACGTTCAGCCAATCAGAGGCTGATGGATCAACTGAGATCAACTGAGCAAAGACCAAAGATGACTAGAGAATACCTAAAGAAAGGACTTCCTTCATTAGGTCAATTGAGTAAGGCTTTTGCTGGTCCAAGGTAACATGCTTACAAATAATATTGTTCATTTCTCTTCATATATAGTGGTTTGACCTCTTTTGAAAGCTGAACTTGTCATCCAGATGTGGGTAGTAGACATTTTAATCTTCATTTCTCCCCAAACACTTTCAAAGGGCCATAATACAGTCTCACTTAAAAATGTAAGGAAAAACTATAAAGAATAACTATTATGGATGTAAATACATAGAACTGCCTGTTTTCAGCATTAAAAGCAAAAAATTTCCCAAAGCACCTCTTCAAATTGGACTAAAACTACACTACACAGCATCCAGTTTATCAGTTCTGTTTCTGAACAGTACTCTTCATCATTTCATTGCAGATTGGAAGAAGGACACAACTACAGTAAGGTCAGAGGCATTAAGTTGTCAGAGAAAAAAAAAACAAGGCAAGTAACATAAAACATCCTTGGGTTTTTTCTTTTTCTTGTAAATGAAGAAACATACCATAGAAGTCTCCTACCTGCCTGACACTTTGCACCTCCATGGTCAAGGAGCAAAAGGCACCTTAGAAGAAGCCTAATATTTCCTGTCCCATTCCAAAGACAATGATCCCAACAAGGCAAGCAATTGAGCAGCTACTTGGCTCAGATTGGTGAGGTTATAGTTATTTACTTTGGTCAATTTAAATCCAAACTGTAAATGCTCATTTAGTTGTCTTACAACTTTAACGACTCAGGCAAGCAGGATGATGGCCATCTTTGCAGGGCGAAGTTGCCATTTGCCACTAGTTAGAACTAAATAAAAGCAGAAGACAGATTTTGAAAGCCTAAAGCACTTCGAAAAAATTGCACTCTGCTCCAAGACCTAACACAGTAATAGATGCACAGGAATAGCTATCTCCCTGGCAAGATAGTGCAATAATGCAATTACTGCCATTTAATTAATTTATATTCTCAAAATCTGTCTCCTTACAATTTCTAAGTATTTAGCTTTGACATCAAGACAGGATTTTCTGCCCTGGTTTGCCATAGCAACTCCTGTAACAAATGGCAGTTGTCTATAAAAAGGGGGGACTTTTTCTGCATGCACGCATGGTTTAGTATGGTTTGTTTTAAAGCAGGTCAGAGCACAATGGACCTTTTCTACCATGTAGGACTGAACACCAAGAAATCTCACCTCAAGAGCTGCCACACTCCTCTGCAAAATGAAATGACATTGCTGCTAAGTCTGGATGTAATTATATATATGAAAGCATGGTTGTGAAAGTTTGCTTGTATCTTCCTCTCCCTCCTATACTATATGTGTATTTGCCATACAGCTGTTTACATCCTGAACAAGTAACATGCAGCAGACATAACATTTCCTTTCATTTTAAGTGTGGTGGCTGTTAAAGCACATTTACCACTAAAGAATGAGACCTTTGTCTGTCTCTATTGCAGGCAGAGCTCTCCCTAGCCTGCTCGTGCAGCCCTGGATGAAAGCTATACCGGGAAGCCTTGACCTCCGGCCTAACAAGGACACTTAGTAGGGCTAAGGGTAATCCTGACTCCTCCTTGCTCATTCAGTTTCTCGAGTTGTTTGAAGCAATCATTACCAACTCAGCTACACTTTGCGGTCATATTATAAAGTGAATCATTGTTCAACAGTCCAAGATTGCTAAATTCATTTTATGTGTGGTTTAGAGTCACTGGTTGCTCAGATCCCTCAGAATTGTATCCCCTCTGGTCTAGTCACAGTGGGGAAAGCACTCATCTTTGGCACTAGTCCAAATGTAGGATGGAGTAACACAGCAGAATTTGGCCTCTAGTGCTTGTTCTCACAAGCCTCCCATAAACTAGCCAAGATTTTTTTCAGCCACTTCCATCTGAAGAACTTTTACCTCAGAGAGTCTGTCTTTTGTGCAGTCTTAATACAACAGCTTCTGGGAATTTAAATGTCTGCCACTCCTTTTGATGTGTTCTGATTACACACTCCTAAGCATAACTTCTCACTATATGTTCCTTATAGGCACAATTTCTGTTTTAAGAGAGTCTGTGGAATACTTGATGATGGGATTTGGTAGGAGTGAATGAATGCTCCATTATTCACCCTCGCGGTACAGCACTGGTTGCTCTTAAGTTTTACAATGCAGCGTATTGCTGTAATGACATCATCCGACATCATAAATCTCCCACGATTTCTAAAGCTTCTGATGAATGTTCCTACATAATCACCTTGTTAATAAATGAAAAAAAATAATAATCAAAGAAAAATCTTGCACATTTGTGCACTATTTAAAAGTCTACAGACAAGTACTAACCACTTTGTGCTTTAAAACCAGAACTGTTTACCTTAAGTTCCAAAGAACAGAAGGCATCATCTTGATTTATGCCTGCAGTTAGACGGGGAATCCTGCTTTTACACAAAAACCTCACAAAGAAAGCTCTTCTGCAAAATATATCAATCTTAATTTCAAGTAATATTTCTCACAAGTTCTCTGAAAACAAAAAAGTTACTGTGCTTCTGGTATTACATCCAAGTGTTTATGATATTTCAACCATAAATAGTCTAAATTAACAAATATTTTCCCCTTCTTTTAAAACCTTCTTACATACTCTTATGTATTAGTCAAGCTAAAGACCAGTTTCTTCGTCCTTGCCAAAAACGTGGATATTTGCCATCCCCACCTTCAGTCAGGCACACACAGAGACACACATACAACTAAAGTAACACCATAGTCTACCCTACGGCTTCTAACTTTAAGCCTTACAAGTCTCCCTACTCTCTGTAGCTATCTCTTTCCTCCAGTCTTAAGAAAAGTACTTGAAAGCAGGTCAAATCTTACATGTATTAAAACAAACATGCCTCCCCACTTTAAGACTCAGAGTTCCCACAGTTCTGTCCTCAGAGGACATGGGTCATCTTTCTGTGTGACTCGGCAGAGGTAGGAGGATTCTTCGAGCAATTTCTGTTTGGTTGTCCAAGTCACTGTGTCTCAGATATTCACTTAAGCAAGCAAGAACCGAAACCCAAGCTCTTCTGATGTACTATAAAAAAATAGTCAAATTACTCTGAAGGTCATTAAACAGAAAATATCCTGCAAATGGATGGCTTTCATATAAGGAAAAATGATCTGTAGTAAAAAAGTTTTGCTATAGTCCTCCTGTAGCTAAATAA
Source organism: Urocolius indicus (assembly GCA_013401255.1). NCBI lineage: Eukaryota > Metazoa > Chordata > Aves > Coliiformes > Coliidae > Urocolius > Urocolius indicus. Next base: position 512,421 of record WBNH01011844.1, read on the forward strand.
GTCACCCCAGAATAGCTGTATTGAGTTTGTTTTTCCAGCACACAGCTGAAACATAATGTGGATGGAACACCTCAAACAAGCTCTTTGCAAACAATCAATGTGGTTACAATGTGGTTAACTGTGGTTACAGATAAACATATCTGAAGTTGTGCTTCCTCTGCTCCCAACCTGCCTCTGAACAGACTGTTTACTTCTTCATACAAACCAAGTTTGAAAAATAGCTTGAGATGTGTCTGGAAATAAAAATCCCGTTTCAACCTCTGCTCTCGCTTATATCTGTAGAAATCAAAAACTCCACTGACTTCAGAAGTGTTTGACTTTACTTACACTGCCGTAATTCAAAACATGGCTTATTTTTCTTGTAAAGAATCACTTGTAGAAGCTACAGCACCAACAATGATGAACACTAACAGCACTGTGTAATTTTGGACTCTACATCACACAACTGGATGCCCGTTTAACTTTTGTTCACACCAAGACAAACTTTTCTAATTCTACTTTTGCTCTTACTAAAATAGTACCAGAACACTTGGATTTAAGTTCCCACCATTGCGAGGAATATTTGACTCTCAGATACACACCTTACACTTAAGTTTTAAGAAGTCATGACATTATTTCTGTTACTACCAGTTTTTTTCACTGCTGTCCTTAACTCTGTCTACTAAGGAATCAAAGCCACAAATGAAATTGTCAGCCTACATTCTTCCTGGCTCAAAAGGACATGTTAATGGTGTGTAATTCCCACTTCGGCATCTCTTATCCTTTCCCATCTCTCTCTTCATAGGATGCCTAATAGAATGCACTGCTTTTTCATAACCTGCTAGCTCTCTTAAGTCACTTTCAGCCTCAGTTTCTGTCAATCCCTGTACCGTTCTGCCAGAACATCAGTGAGATGCTAAATGGTATGTGTAGTTTCGGATAAATATTTCATCTACTATTTTTGCAAGTTCAAATTGCTGTGCTGCCAATAGTAGGAATGGGATAACAAGATATTACTCAGTACTGAAATTCTCTTTCTTCTGGGAAGAATTAGAAAACATATGAACTGTCTTGTAATATTCAGTGGTTTGCTGAGCATGACTATGGTCCAGCCACATGCCATCGTGTATATATAGCCTTACAAGTTTATAACATACTGAGGTTTCTGCTTAATTCAAATCTGCTACTGAATTCTAATATCTAGTCGCCTCATTTCTCCATCTTCACACATCCTCCACTGGCACTCAGTGCCAAAGGCTCAGAAATAAAGGGCCACAAGAGCCCCAGGCACATTTGAAACCAACACAGATCCACGTAGGACCACACTGTCACATGCCTGCACACCCACAAACAATGTGCTTCAGGGAGCAATACTGTATCCCAAAGTTACCAATTACCTTTCTGTTCACGGCAAATTAAAACACTTGGATTCTTTTCTATTCCACGTTCTTGTGCAAAAGACGGCATTTTGCTCACAAGCTTCTGACAGAATCCACTAAGTCGTTTGTTTTTTTTTTTAATCTCTACAAAATAATTTTTTTATGAGAAGCTGAAGCTCCTGTCATTAACAGTCCCTCAAGTATGTGAAAGAAAATGTCAAGAATTAACAATGCTAGGTATTATACTCCCACACAGGGTTAATTTTCTTTCACAATACCATGCAGAAGTCTGTTTCACCCATCCGATGCGCTACTACTATTAGCCTTATGGCACCTCCCTCTGTACAAATGCATCTCTTTTTCTATAAAACATATTAAAGACTTAACCTAGAACACACACAAATAAAGGAGATTTATTGCTTCCAGGTTTAAACTCATCATTCCTTGTATCAGATAGCACCTTCTTCCCCCTAAATACTACCTACATCACACAACTAGCTGGATGTAAAAAGACATTCAGTAGGTGTGTGAGATCAGGAGAAAACAGGGCCAGCCTTCCTCTATAAAGAAGTTGCTACAAGACCTGATTCAATGGGCCAACCATCCAGGCCAAAATTAGAACACATTCCATCTCTTCCCACTAAGCTGCAAACTGTACTTTGCAACTGCTCAGGGAAATTACAGATTCTCAAGTGCTGGAAAGGATCACCTAGTCCAACGCCCCTGCCAGAGCAGGACCACCTAGAGTAAGTCACACAGGAACTCGTCCAGGTGGGTTTTGAATGTCTCCAGAGACTCAACAACCCATCTGGGCAGCCTGTTCCAGTGCTCTGTCACCCTCACAGTGAAGACATTTTTCCTTGTGTTTCTTCGGAACCCTTTATGTTAGAAGACAGGTGCTCTATCAATTTTAAGATGTCATAAACCAATTACAATTTGTATCTAAAAATATGTGGACTAGAGGCTTCCTATCTGCTACAGGATATACAGGCTACAGCTACGTTGCTGCAAACGCAAATTTAGATACACATCTTGCCATACTGTACATAAGGATGGTTTTAATACTCCTAAATGCAATTCAGTTCACAGCAACTTACATCAGTACCCAGTTCCTGGATACATGGCTAGATAACATGTAGACAAAACGCTAAGCACTCACAGGAAAACAAAGTACACGCTGTCTATTAATTGCATGGCAGTTAGCAACGCCATCAGGTAATCCTTGGTGAAAACATGATTTTTTAATTTTTTTTTTTAATTTATTGCGATCTGTTAAAAGTCATTCCATTTAAACAGCATTGCACAATTTCCAGACAACTGAATCTGTGAAAAAAAAAAACAACAAACTTATGGCTCCGTGTCAGGTCTTTCCACATTATTGTGGTGCAAAGGTTACATAAATTTATCTCCTTCTAATTCTGGATTTTTTTAAATATCAAAACACTGGGTTTTTTTTCCATCTGCAGCTAAGAATTCTCCATCTCTCTCACATTTACATGCAAAAACAGAGCTTATGCACAAAGAGGCACAGATTAAAAAAAAAAAAAAAGAAGTATTCAGGAGATGCCTTCAAGGTGTCCGATGGCAGTTTTGTTCTCTAACAGCCCCTCCTTCCACAAAATTCATATTGCAACCACGGGGCACCACCGTGCCATGCCAGTACTACAGCTGTAGCTCCAATTCTACATTCCAATGTCACTTCAGCAATCAGAAGAAAGAGTGGGAAAGGAAACTTGCTGTACCTCAGTGAGAAGCTGCAGGTATGTACTACACTACCAAAAATCACACTACTGTCCTTCACAAAGACATGGCATTGCTATTACAAACAGCATAGAAATTCCTGCTCCCTTAACTATGTCTCTTCTTTTTTGCTTTCTCCCTCCCAGCTTTCCAGTACAGGCACACACTCAAAACTGTAAAGCACAATAAGCCCTGGGAAAATGAAATTTTATTACAGAGCTACAGAAGAGACAAAGGGGGGGGAAAAAAGTATTTCTTAAGCTTGTTATTGAAATCACTTTGGATTAGGCACAAATATTTTTTAAAAGTGTGATCCACATATCACCATAAACGCTGCAGTTTTCATCTCGTATCACTCAAACCAGGACCATGGAAGAAACTCTCTAACTGAAAATAATTACCTTTCTTTCCTGCTCGCCTTTATGAAGTGCCATAACACCCTTCTAGCTCACTTCTAGAAAAATTTGCAAATGCATACATACATTGGGATTTAGACAATTTGGGACCAGACTTTTAGTATGTGGGAATAACAATGAGATTTGTATCAGTAAACTTCACAATAGAAGTACTTCTGTATAAACAAATAAAAGAATGTCTGTATTATACAATACTAAACCAATTGTGATACATTACTTGAAAGGTCAGTGGAATATTAATTTGTTCCTTTATAAACAATATTCTTACAATAAATAATGTAATAATGTTTAATCAAATCCAGCCTTAGCACCAACACTGACACATCTCTGTACAAAATGTTCAGTTTACCATAAGCCATTTTAAACTTTCAATGACATAATACAATTCCACAGAGAGTACTTTCTACTAAATTCTGCCATAAGAGTAATCAGTTCTTTAGAGTAGTATGTCACCTTGTGTTGGTAAATACCCAGCTGTTCTCTAGAGTCAGGAAGAGGGATTTGTTCACAATTCTTCCAGAAGTCCTCGGGAGGGAAAGAAATCCTAACTCTGCAGCACCAAGGCATCCCTTTGGGTTACACAACACTAACAGGGCCAGAACAGGACCTACATTACATTTCCCTTTACATCAGGGAAATGTCTACCTCCAGTAGACTATCCTACACATCAGTCATGCTTCCCCATTGGAAACCAGATTCATAATCCTTCTCATCTGTGTGCACTAGTCCAGACTGTGGCATCTCTTACCTAGCTGGAAACTACCATTTTACAAACAGTGGGCCACCTTTTTCTGAGGCACATTTTTTTAAATCAACAGGTCCCTGTGAACAAAAGCTTCATGTTTGATCCAAGAGGCAGATTCAGCTGCTTCTATGAATGCACAGAAAAACATACTTCCTTTAGAACAGATTTATCCCATTCTGCATAGGGTTTTATTTTATGGGTAGGGCTGGTTTTTGTTGATTTGAGTTTCTCCATTTCATGGCAATTAGTTGTAAAACACCTTAAGATGCATTGCTAGAACAACTGCTCAACAAAGAGCATTTTGTATCTTATTGTAAAATATTCCAACACTCAATCCAAACAAATGGTGTCTGTAATAAAAATACTGCTATATATCTTCATTTGTACTAGAACAAATCAGTTTTATTTGTTCATTCTGTGTTTTAGTGTCATAGGTCTCCTAGAAAAGATAATTTATAATTCCTTATGCAATTAGATATGAAATTAAGTCATCTTACTCCGTAGAAGAATTTATAATAAAGAGACCAGGTTCAACTAGTTCCACTGAAAATATTTTGATAGTGTCAAAAAAAGACAGCATAAAAATCTTTAGTGTTTTAACAAATTAACACATGCCTTTTGGGTAAAGTACTGTACATGCTGTTAATCTTTTAATTAGGTTCTCAAATTAACATGCACATTTATGGTAGGGGGGATTTTTAGTGATCAGAAAATGCAAATGTCTGGTGTTGCTATGCTTTTTTAGCAGAGACATCAGAAAAAAAAAAACAACAGCTAGTATGTGTAGTCCTCTATTTAAAAGGTGCACAATTAAATATTAATAAATCTTTGTGAATATTACAAACAAAATAACATTCTTCATTCTTTTAAGGAAACAAATACAGCTTTCAGATTGAGAAAAAAAAAATACTTGTTCTCCCTGCTCAAGCCACAGAAAAAGAAACTTTTATATTCATAATGCATGTAGTTTTTAGATCCATCATCAACATTTAAAAATATATAATTGGTGCCATCTATGTAAATGGATACATAAATAGTGACATTCAAAACATTCTATGGTAGCATTTCACAAAATGCCAATTTTCTCATGCTGACTGCCACACAATTCTGCCTAAACATCTTCTTCCAGGATCTTGAAAAGATTTAGTATTATCTATAGCTCATTATTTTATATGTTCCTTTTCCTAAAGCACTTGGTCCCTCCTCAGTTTCAATGCAAGAAAAACATTTCCCTCCTCCCCAACTATTTCATAGATTCTATACCTGGTGACAAAAAAAAGAAACTACCCAGAAAGGCAGACAAATCTCCATCAGTTAACAATCCCTATGCCAAGGGACATTTTTAGCATAGATTTGTCACTGTGAAAGCAGGAGCTATCTACTAGCTATCCCACATAATGATTTTTGTTAGAAAAAGGAAAAAGGCCAAAATGTGGCTGAGCAGCAAATATATTATAAAAACAAAGTATGAAAGCAATTTAGCTAAGAATCCTGACTGGCATTCGCATTCTCCTCCTAGCTTGCTTGCTTGAATTTAACTCTTTATTGGTAACTGTGAAAACAGACAGGTGAAGTTGAAGATGTTACACATACAAATCTGGGAAGTGAAAATAGAATAAAATGCAGATCTCAGATCCCAGGATTACTACAGCTTTATTGTTTAACTGACAGCTACTTCAGTCTAGAATAATTATTCCTCTGTTGGAATAAAATTAAAAATAAAATCTCCTACAAATACACAGTGAATAATACCCCAACCTCTGCTCATTTAACTTGATGCAAGGTCTTTTTTTTTAACCACACCTGTATAAATATTATTAAGTTGTCTGGATAAATCAAATGTATTTATTGGCCAAAAGGAAGACCAAGAATGAGTGATTCTCAATAAGGCCTGCACTAGTAAAACAAGGAAGAGAAGCCCACTCTGAATAACCAAGTAGGTCACTCGACAGAAGGACTGGCTTCTCTCAGCTACAGTTTGAATTTGAACCTGCATTGGTACTCTCTGAGCAAGTTTCCAGTGAGCAAGCCAGTAGGCAAAAGGAGGTCACTAATAGCATTGTCTTTTGCTCTTCCTTTTCCATTCTGTAAATGCAACTATTTAATTGCCTACAGACACTCAATGGCAATCAATGCAGGAGGGCAAATTGCCCCTGTAAAATTCAACGAATATGAAAAGATGCAAACATCAAATACAGTTGATGATTGACAGGTTCAATTATATTCCAATAAGGGCCAAGAGGATTAAAGCTGGGTCCCTATAATGCTCACACACAGTAGTGAGAAACCCTCTGAACTGACTCTTTGCTGTCAATGCCAAAAGCAGCTTTCCTAAAGAGGTATCAGACACAGAACAGGGGGCACAGTGTGTTTGCCTTCTTTTTTTGTTTCTTTTTTTTTTTTTTTAAAGAAAGAGGAAACACTCTCTATTTATCCCCTTTACGCTTTGTTCCTTTACTTTGTTAGGTTTTTTGTTTCAAAACAAACTGCTTTTCAAGCTTAGCTTGCCTGTGTTTAAAGGGGACTTAGAAGTACTGCCTTAAGCTATGAGCTTGCAAGAGACCCCACGGTCAGCAGCATTGCTCTCCACCTGCTCAAACCAATTCCCCGTCAGTAATGCAGTGATATCCAGATCAGGGCACTGATGATAAAAGGACTTCAGACAGATCCACCATCAGAAAGATCTCTGCTTTCTCTCCAGCAGCATATCCATTATACATCCTGCACAGGAGAATCAATGTCCAAGGCAAACTAGAGATACTGGAAGTTAGGATGTGCTTCCCAGTTCAGGGGATGAGCTTTGTCCCTGCTAGGTTAAAGGAAGAAGTGGCTGGAGGTGGGCTCAGCTTTGTGCCTCTGGGGGAAAAGCAGACGGGATAAGGCAACCTGCAGCTAGAGTGAAAAGCATCCTCTCACGCCACAGGGTAAAAATGCTCCCCTTATCTAGACCAAAGATTTGGAAAAAAAAAAACCAAAAACAACTCATTAGACAAAAATGTCTAAAAAAAAATAATTTAAAAAAGCTACTCTAATGTGTTCACCACCACCGGGCTTTGCTCTCCTCATACTACTGAACATTGTCAGCTTGTTAACTAACAGGCTGTTACCTGCGTCTCATTTTCCTTCTATGGACAGGGGAAAACCTACTCTAACCTAATTTATTACCATTTTTAATACTGCACTGCTTCATTATCATATTCATGCAAGAAAAATACAAGAAAGTTTTATTTAAAATTAAAATTAATAAAGGCCATTTCCTAATTTTCATCAAAAAATACTAGTGGTTCATGAGCTTGTGGGCTTACCTAAGAAGTTGGGAAAGAGGCCAAGAAAAATTAGAATTTATTATACACTGGTCAAAGTTTTTAATTGAGTACACACAGGCCTTTTGGAGTGAACTTGATTTTTATTTTGCCCCAAACTACTTAAAGGTTACTGCAACACAAGAAAGCCTGTGCCTCGATTTCCCCAGCATTTCTTCATTGGTTTATAAAACCAAACATTAAATTTTTTCCTTCAAGAGTGCAAAGCTTGAAGAAACTTTTATCCTGTAGCATTATCTTTTTGCAGACAGTCTGCAACATAAAGTGAACGGCAAGCACTGAAGTATATGGCTCTCATTGAACAGAACCACTGATTTGCTGTTACTGCCTTAGCAATATTTCCCAGAAACAAAGAGGGAGAGAGAAACAAAAGGTTTAATGATTTCTACCCATAGCACAGTCTGAGTTTGATCCATTATGACTGTGGAACAAACAAATGACACACACGTCACTGCAACAAGTCCGCCAGAGCCCCAGGAGCTGTCACCAAAACACGATGCATTTTGAAGCACTTGGCCTCAGACTCCAACCACGGATATGCAAAGTTTCACAGACATGCAGGGAAAGATTTCAGAAAGGGGGTTTCTCTGGGAATAGCCAAAGCCCACTTTGTCCACTCTACTCCCTCCTTTGACCCTTGCCTCCTCTTGTGCTTACGAGCAGTGCTGTGCCCGGTCACAAACCACAAATGAGACAGAAAGTGGCCATCAGAATCGCAGAGCTGTTCAGGGCCACCTTTAGTTACCCTCCTTTAAACTGTTCAAACACTAATAAATTACCCATTTACTTATACTACCCAGATGTTTGCCATCTATAAAAATAGATTATTATTTGTTGAAGGTTTTGTTCCATCACAAGAATCCTGTAAATAATACATTGGGATCAGAAAGCCAATAACACGTGGCAACTTTTACATATAATAGCGTGGCCGGGGGGTGGCAAGGAACAAAAGGAAAGAGAAATTTCCTGACTGCCAGTTAGAAGTTAAGAACTTTCACAGTAAGCTTATCAAAGAATCAAGTATGCAATGGAGTTCATACTTTGGGATAATGAGGTTACTTAATATAACACTACAGAAGGAGAATGAGAGGGACAAGTAACCCAAGATGTTGGTTTATTAATTGGATTTTGATCTTTTGTCTCTCTAGATATAATTTTATATAAATTTTTATATATATCTGTATGTATGTATATATTTATAATGTGTGTCTTTATATTTAAACTATAAATATATTGTATGTGTGTTTATATATCAAAAACAAAGCAAAATGTAAGATGTATTACATTTTTATATATATGAATATGACACTCTAAAATTTCTTTGTATGTCGCACTTTCCACAAAAAAAAACCTCACAAGAAAATCCTACAAGTACAAGCAGCCTCAATCTTTACCTCTTAGTTTTCACTTAAGATTTCTTAAAAAGTTCCAGGTAACACTTAAAGAGAACTCTGAGGCTTTAATTGAAACGGCATGTGATTTAACAACAGTATCTTTCAAACCATGTGTCCATTATGCACTGAATGGCTATTCAAAAAAAGAAAAAAAAAAAAAAAAAAAAGGAAGAAATTTTCAATATT
>WBNH01011844.1:521756-548431 GCA_013401255.1 Urocolius indicus
CAGAAAGATCTCTGCTTTCTCTCCAGCAGCATATCCATTATACATCCTGCACAGGAGAATCAATGTCCAAGGCAAACTAGAGATACTGGAAGTTAGGATGTGCTTCCCAGTTCAGGGGATGAGCTTTGTCCTTGCTAGGTTAAAGGAAGAAGTGGCTGGAGGTGGGCTCAGCTTTGTGCCTCTGGGGGAAAAGCAGACGGGATAAGGCAACCTGCAGCTAGAGTGAAAAGCATCCTCTCACGCCACAGGGTAAAAATGCTCCCCTTATCTAGACTAAAGATTTGGAAAAAAAAAAACCAAAAACAACTCATTAGACAAAAATGTCTAAAAAAAAATAATTTAAAAAAGCTACTCTAATGTGTTCACCACCACCGGGCTTTGCTCTCCTCATACTACTGAACATTGTCAGCTTGTTAACTAACAGGCTGTTACCTGCGTCTCATTTTCCTTCTATGGACAGGGGAAAACCTACTCTAACCTAATTTATTACCATTTTTAATACTGCACTGCTTCATTATCATATTCATGCAAGAAAAATACAAGAAAGTTTTATTTAAAATTAAAATTAATAAAGACCATTTCCTAATTTTCATCAAAAAATACTAGTGGTTCATGAGCTTGTGGGCTTACCTAAGAAGTTGGGAAAGAGGCCAAGAAAAATTAGAATTTATTATACACTGGTCAAAGTTTTTAATTGAGTACACACAGGCCTTTTGGAGTGAACTTGATTTTTATTTTGCCCCAAACTACTTAAAGGTTACTGCAACACAAGAAAGCCTGTGCCTCGATTTCCCCAGCATTTCTTCATTGGTTTATAAAACCAAACATTAAATTTTTTCCTTCAAGAGTGCAAAGCTTGAAGAAACTTTTATCCTGTAGCATTATCTTTTTGCAGACAGTCTGCAACATAAAGTGAACGGCAAGCACTGAAGTATATGGCTCTCATTGAACAGAAGCACTGATTTGCTGTTACAGCCTTAGCAATATTTCCCAGAAACAAAGAGGGAGAGAGAAACAAAAGGTTTAATGATTTCTACCCATAGCACAGTCTGAGTTTGATCCATTATGACTGTGGAACAAACAAATGACACACACGTCACTGCAACAAGTCCGCCAGAGCCCCAGGAGCTGTCACCAAAACACGATGCATTTTGAAGCACTTGGCCTCAGACTCCAACCACGGATATGCAAAGTTTCACAGACATGCAGGGAAAGATTTCAGAAAGGGGGTTTCTCTGGGAATAGCCAAAGCCCACTTTGTCCACTCTACTCCCTCCTTTGACCCTTGCCTCCTCTTGTGCTTACGAGCAGTGCTGTGCCCGGTCACAAACCACAAATGAGACAGAAAGTGGCCATCAGAATCGCAGAGCTGTTCAGGGCCACCTTTAGTTACCCTCCTTTAAACTGTTCAAACACTAATAAATTACCCATTTACTTATACTACCCAGATGTTTGCCATCTATAAAAATAGATTATTATTTGTTGAAGGTTTTGTTCCATCACAAGAATCCTGTAAATAATACATTGGGATCAGAAAGCCAATAACACGTGGCAACTTTTACATATAATAGCGTGGCCGGGGGGTGGCAAGGAACAAAAGGAAAGAGAAATTTCCTGACTGCCAGTTAGAAGTTAAGAACTTTCACAGTAAGCTTATCAAAGAATCAAGTATGCAATGGAGTTCATACTTTGGGATAATGAGGTTACTTAATATAACACTACAGAAGGAGAATGAGAGGGACAAGTAACCCAAGATGTTGGTTTATTAATTGGATTTTGATCTTTTGTCTCTCTAGATATAATTTTATATAAATTTTTATATATATCTGTATGTATGTATATATTTATAATGTGTGTCTTTATATTTAAACTATAAATATATTGTATGTGTGTTTATATATCAAAAACAAAGCAAAATGTAAGATGTATTACATTTTTATATATATGAATATGACACTCTAAAATTTCTTTGTATGTCGCACTTTCCACAAAAAAAAACCTCACAAGAAAATCCTACAAGTACAAGCAGCCTCAATCTTTACCTCTTAGTTTTCACTTAAGATTTCTTAAAAAGTTCCAGGTAACACTTAAAGAGAACTCTGAGGCTTTAATTGAAACGGCATGTGATTTAACAACAGTATCTTTCAAACCATGTGTCCATTATGCACTGAATGGCTATTCAAAAAAAGAAAAAAAAAAAAAAAAAAAAGGAAGAAATTTTCAATATTCTCATTAAATTCCTACTTTCTGTAACTGAGTTTCATTTACAATAGACAAAACCTCTAGGGTTTTTTTTTTTTTGTAGGGTGATTTGCTGGTAAATGTCTGTATATAGGGAAGGAAATAAATATTTGAGAAATAGTCAGCTCACCTTCTTCAAACGTTAAGGAGAAAGAACACAACTCAAGCAATGTACAATTTAAGAAGGAGCAGCTTTTATGAGGAAAACTTTTATCTGGATGGCTGAGTATCACTGCAAGAAATCCAGTCTGCTTAGCCATCCCAGACGAGTTGTCATGTCAGAGTTTACTGCAAGATGTTGTACTCCTCACACATATTACTGTTATATTATTTGATGTGGGCCTTTTACAATTTCACCTTCAAAAATGGAGAGAAGAAGAGCTTACTCATAAAAAGTGTCCTCAGTAGACGCAAAGGGGGCAAAGGGGATTACTAAAGGTAAGGAGATGTTAATTACAGATGGAGTGAGACAAAACTGGTGAAAACAGCTCCAAAGAAGGTTGAGTTGTTTTCTTTTGTTTATTTTGGAGTAGGTTGCTGGGGTTGTTTTTTTTTAAGACATTGGTTTAGCAGGGGGATCATACTCTGTAGCAAAAGTTTCAGCTGAGAGAAATGGAGTAACTCTACATGGACTGATAAATCTGTTAGGTAAGTCCACTGTGCTATCTCTGTAAAAAAAAAAAAAAAGAAAAAGAAACAAAAAGTAGCAGCGAATAGTGACAGAGACAGAAGACAACTCAACATTTAGCTTGTTGATCGCTGTATTGCCTTGAAGTCATTATATCACCTGTGTCTCTCCTATTCATTACAGCCAGTTTAATACTGACTAGAAGGTTTTAGATGATATGAACAGGGAGACATGACTGACATAAAAATGACATCAGACACTTGCCTGAGGAGTCAGAAGATCCCAAATTACAGCACCTTGTAAAGGAGAAACCTGAACTCAGGTTTCCTCTCATTTTGCCCATACTGCTACCTTTCACTTGTGTTAAACACAGTGCATCTGGCCATCCCAGCTGCAGCATTTAGCTGTGTATACCAAGCACAGTTTAGCTGGGTTTCACCACTCTTCCACTGTACCTTTCTTGACACACAAATATAAAACCAGCTTGTGTGTGTGTTCAAATACAGCCCCCAGACTATATGTTCCATCTCTACCTGACATTCAGTTGGAAGCTATTATGGTCCTGGAGACAGCACAGATGGGAATATTGCACAAGATCTTTCCCTATTAATGACCTTCTCAGGTCCTTCCAATTGCCCCAGAACCCTACCCTCTTGGATCAGCTGGGGCAAATTCATTTCCTCATCGGTACGTATACCCATCAAATATTTGTACATGTGGTTATAATCCCATAAATGACAAAATGGTCATACTAGTCCCAAAAGGCTAGACAGAGTTTGGTAGCCTGAATGTCGGGCTCCTTCATTCTCACATGCAGCAGTTTGGGGTTCAGTTGGATTGGCTAAATGTCACTATGTCAAACAGATCTGGTCTTTGCTTTGAGATACTATTTAAATGCAAGCCACAAGTGCAAGAGGTCTCCAATTAACAGCAGAGAGCATAGCTGAGCTCATGAGACTCTTGAGGGAAATAACCACCCTTGCAGTCCAGGCTCCTCCCTGCCCCAGCCATGTGCACTGTGGATCCACAGTAGAGCCCTTGCCCATCTGTGTCTTGGTTTCATTGCTGTACAGTTAGGAGAGCTATCTTTCCCTCTTGCTCACAGCAAGGGCAGCTTCATCGGTGGTCCAGAGTGCAGTGCTCTGCAGAAGCACAAAAGCCACGCCAAGTCTGTCTTACAACTTCCTATGGCTGAAAGTAACACCAGAAAGTAACACTTGGTCCTGAGATATACCTCTGGGTGTCATGACATTGGGACAGAGGTACCTCATCAGTGATTCTGGCCAGGCACTGACTGGCAGCAACAGAATTCTCCTCCTCCCCACTCCAGTCGCGTAAGGCTGATAGGGCTGATGCTCTCTGACCTCCACTCATTAAATCATGATCACCACAGCATCACTCTCTTCCATGCCCAGCTATTGCAACTCCACATGGTAAGACACTTAAACATCTTCTGTTTCTTATTCGTCTTACATCTTCCCTACGGACCACTGTCAGTCACTCCTTCCAGCATTCCTGTCTGACCAGCCATCCCCAGTTTGCCACAGCTGCAAGGCTTCTCACTCTTCTGTCACTATACAGCCCTAGAAGAAACCTGGCAGCACGAAGAGGGACCTTCAAGGCATTAACACAATGGCTCTGCTCCTGGAAATACATTGCTTATGAACCAGGGCTTGGCAATCTCTACAGTCAGAGGTATGGGAAACATCTCATGTTTCTCTTTCTATGTGTTAACTTCCCTCTGCTCTTTTCCCACTCCTCCTTCTGCTCCACTTGGCATTTCAGCACCATTTCACTCTTCTGTACACTCCTTTCTTTGTGGTGGCCACACACAACAATCACGACAAGCAACTACTTTGCCAGTGCTCAGATAAAGCTGCCCACAGACAGCAGTCAGAGCACTCTACGTTGCTCTGCCAATACACATAGCAGAAGCACCTGAGAGGACAGGCAAAGTCCACTTCAATGGCTCACCCAGCTCTGCAAGCTTTTGCAGACAAGGTACACCAGCTCTGCATCTACACTCACGACAGCTAACAAATAATTGGTCAAAAGAAAAGACACATATAGCCACAAGAAGGCATATTATTTTATTTGCTTATTTATTTAACTTGCTAAAAGTGTCAAACTTGTACTGCTCTCCTGTCACCTCACACTCAGGAGGGAATCAGCTTTCACAGCAGATCCCAAAGTTACAGGACTGCACACAGGGTACTCCAGACTGCAGCTACTTTTCATACTTTCATTGGTCCCAGCACTCAGTACTATGTACTTTATGTAGCCCCTACCAGTTCCCATTTCTTGCAAAGCCCAGTTAGAACACTCAACCAATGAAAAAACAAAAAAACCAACAAAATTTGCATGAGGGTATGTAAATTTTATTAAACTACACATAGAACAGGTGCCCCTTTAAAGCATGACTCTTTTCCTCTCTAGAAGGCACATGTAGCAGATTCCCCAGTGTCAGGTATAGTCTCAAGTGATGAAAGAAAAATACATAAATGTTTATTAAACCTTTGTTGCCATTCACACCACCAACTTTCACACCCCAGTGCCAAGCTGTTAACAAATTCCCATACTGTTCCAGAAGACTTTTCACAGCTCCCATCAGAAAAGGGAAGCTTCACAAGGGCAGCATTTGCTGAAAAAGTCTCTGCTTTTGCCACCATCAACAAAAAGTGTTCACAATCAGCTGTGTGTGGGATAAATGTGTCCTGCCCAAACTGTATGGGAATAAAGAGCTTCTTCCAGTGAGACATGGGGCCCCCTTCACATATACCTCCTGATATATAATTGACTCACAATTATTTATGGTAAGACTTATCAATTTATCTAAGGACCAGGACCAAAAATTAGCTATGATAAGCCAAGTGACCATGAGTCGGTACATGACACTCAAGGCCAGGTGGTAGCTCATATCCCTGGATGCAGCAACACCTCCTTGGGGAGCTCTATAGGCTGCTGCCCAGGCAGGTAGCCCCACAGCAGGGTCCCTTTGGGCACATAGACCCCTTAGGGAGGTTAACATACCACCTACTCATTTGTGCCAGGTTTCCAAACGTTCTGGCACCCAGACTCTGCCGTGCAGCTGGCAAGCGTGAGGCAGGGCCCCGTGCGCATGGTGTGCACCTCCTGCTCAAGCCTCATCAGGTCTGTAGAAGTGCCACAGAGAACAGCAGCAAAGGTGGTGTGAAGCTGCACAGTAATTCTCTCTGCTGCCACAACTCCTCTTCTTCCCCATAACTAGCTCTTTTATCTGCCACTTGGAGACTCTGTTCCAAAATGAACAGGCAAAGGCAAGACGTTTCCCACAAGATGAAGTGAACATTACTGTTCCTCTCAGAGTCATCCAAAACAAGAGGGGGGCAGCATGAAACACTTTCCCAACACAAAAGGTGACACTTACTACATGCCAAATTACAGCGTGGACAGCCTTTATAATACTTTGACAAGCTCACATTTACTTTGCCCCTGGAGGACACAAGGACACATACTCATGTGTTTTGCACATCATGTTACTCAAAGCTTTACCATTTTGAAAAATGCACCTGAGGATCTTCAGCTTCTCATGCAGATCCTATAATTCAGATGATCATGAAGCATAAAGAAGAACTAAGTGACTGTTTATCAATGTATAACACTAAATGAAATCAATCCTAAGCACTGGAACAGAAGCAGGCTTTTCCTACAACCAGAATGCATAAAGCAAATAGCTTTTCCTTTTTTTCCCTCCTTTTAATATTGGAAAATTGTGTTCCCAAATAAATCCTCATATTGACAATTTAGCAGCATGCTTCTGTCAATCCTAGTTGACAGATTATAGCCCAATATTCTACAAATTTTCTCATTAAACAGTCTCAGAGATCTATCAGTACCCTGCCTGTACCTCATCTCTCAGCTTGCAGACAGCTAGCACAGAGCAAGATGCTACAGAACACACTGCGTACTTCAGCGTCACACCTTAAAACCAGCATGACCTGTAGTATTTGCCTGGACTTTGAATAACTGATCCTTCAGTATAAAGATAAACAAACTGACCAAGCAAGATTTTTGGGGTTTTTTTTTGCTAACAGACTTTAAAGATATTTTCTGCAGTTTCTACAGATTAAACCATCTGATGTTTTCTAGCAGAAGGCAATTGCTGCCTTAAAGACAAAAATGTCGAAGTTTTTTCTTTTCGACTAATTACAACAACTAGGGATTCAACTTTTATTTTCTAGACAAGGAATTCAAGCAACATATCAAACAACAGATTAGTATCTGAAGCTGCTCATTGTCAAAGCCCGTAGCTCAAAAATGCAGTGGCCGTTTCCTCCCTGTACTGTGACTAATTTCCTTCGTGAGTCAATCTGTCTCTCCTCCTTGCTATTCTCACAAGAGAGATGCTGCAAAAACAAGGTTCCCCCAGGTGAGATGCTCAGCCAACGTGGGTCACTGCACTGAATGGCATGCCTCCTTGAAGCAGGTTTCTTGCAAAGCCCATTCCCCTTTGTAAGTGCCAAGAATAAAATGTTGGCCGCCTAGAGTAGCATGTTCCACGTGTTAGTTCGTTGAGCAAGTGTGTTAACTGAGATGGATAATGCTGTCAAACAAGAAGCTGGCTCACCAGGATGGAAACAGTGGGATATACTGACCTCTAACACGCAGGAAAAAAAAGTGCCCCCAAAATGACATGAAACATTTTGTATTGAGAAACATTTCTCACGGAGTTTTTAGTACCATATTGTGTAAACAAATACAAGTGCATGAGCTCTGCCTGTATAAAGCACCTGAGCCTCTCTCACAGAGCAGAGGCTGTCTGAGGAAAGGAATCACTATCACCCTGCTTTGAAAGAAGTTTGAACAAGGAGCCTGTGCTGTTATCCACTGCCTAGAACTCCTGGATTCAACACCACTGCTTCTCCCTCTGGTCACACATTCAAACACCTAGCTATACAAAATAACCAAAAATAACAGATAAAATCCAAATCTGAAGGCAAAGCTTCTATAAAACTACTCTAAATATACACAGGTTTTATTGGGGACATGGAGATGAAACTGAAACTCGCAGGCTTCTCATCCAAAAAGAGAAGTACTGAAATAACCAATTTATTATAAAAATGCCTCTTGAAATGCAAAGTTCATTCTGGAAAGATTTTTCTTAACCCACTACCTCCTGTCCACGTCCCCCAAAGATTGGGATTTTTGGTGTGTTTTTTTTCATGCTGATGTTTTGGGTACAGAGAGGAAAGCTTTGTTTAGTTGAAGATTTTGCTGGTACTGGAGAATCATCTCTAAGTGGAAGGGACCTTAGAGCTTCACAAAGGGCATTGCAGCAATATACTAGGTAAATGAAAACCGTGTTTAGCACTACAATTATTGGTCATAAAGATAGTGTGTATATATCACCATTATATACAATGTAAAATTTTTAAAACTGAAGACTATCATATGCTGTTCATAATGGCCCTGATACAGAGGAGTGTGCATTTAGCTGCACACCTAGAGGTTCTATCCATCTCTTCCACCCTGACTTCCTCGAAACAGCTATCTGCCTCATGGTACAGAACAAATGTGTCATGAATATGCTGACTGATCATTATCACCACATTTCACACTTCAGCAAGATCCAGTTAATGCTTTCTAGGCAGGCTAACAAGGTAGGGCTTGTTGTACACCTAATTTAAGATTAAGCAATCAACACAACTGATATAACCACTTCCAAGATCTGCCACCAATTTTTTTTCCTTTCTCCTTACATCCAACAACCTCAGGTGCTGTCTTCTGTCAATGCAGAGAAGGAGGAAAAGAACTTTATTTGAATACCTTGTGCCTGAGCTGCAGAACTGTGGGAATACCCCAGAGCCAGGAGCGCTGTCTCCACCAGCTGGCTAAAGAGCACATCTTTGCGAACCAGAACAAACTCAGCATGCTCTTCTCGATTATCGTATTCAAGAGAGGCATCCGATTGCTCCACCACACAAAAGACTGGAATCATCAAACCTAGTTGGAGAAGACAAAAAAAAAAAAACAGGAAAAAAAAACAAAGCATCAATAAGAGAGGAACAAGAAGGGTGTCATACATCTCTCGTTAAAGCTGTAAGTTAAAATATCTCCTAGAAGGCTGATCTTAAGTGGAAATCTGCCTTTCTTTCCTGTGGGATAGC
Organism: Urocolius indicus; assembly: GCA_013401255.1. Lineage (NCBI taxonomy): Eukaryota > Metazoa > Chordata > Aves > Coliiformes > Coliidae > Urocolius > Urocolius indicus. The sequence goes on from WBNH01011844.1 coordinate 530,772, forward strand.
TTTTAAGTATTTCCCTTGGAAAGAAAACAAGTCTCATCACTTGACTCATTTACAAACCACACTAAAAGCTCCAGAGAATACAATTCAGGAACAGAATCAGACAGCATGAGGATGAACAAGATCTCCTAGTAAGACCTTTTTAACATTGCAAAAGTTTTCTAAAGTTCTATGAATATCTCTATAATTTCAGGTCAAAGCTTCTCCACATTCAGCCATATGAAAACCTGACACACAAGAGACTAGTCCCATGTGCCATTCTTGGCTATGATTAGGAATATTTGCACATTTTCAGACCATGGCCAGTCTTCTCACTGTGCAAGGAAAATACCTTTGCACTGATTTTGCTAAAATGATAATTTTGTGTTGGCAGCTGATGGTCACACAGACTCAGAGAGGCCAGTGGCTCTTCTCCCACTGCATGTACAAAAAAAGAGTGTAAGAACAGTTCAAAAGAGGGTCAAGGATGATGAGGAACCACAGAAGTGGAAAACTCAGGGGGTGGTCTGGATTCAATTTTGTTCTGTTTTATTGTAAATTTACTTTTGTGGTTACAGGATCAAGTCATCTACGGCAAAAAACTGAGGCATGAATTTAAAGGGACTCAACACTACAGACAGTAGAGAAACAAGTTAATTTGCAGGAGATTGCCCTACAGTACCCAGGGCGTGTGCACAAAGGGAAGGTGGAACAGACAGAAAACCTACAGAACTTCATGGCCATTTCCATCACCTGCCACAGGCCAGGCTGTAGTCAGGGGGTGTGAAACTCAAAAACTATTACCTCCAATCACAAAAAAAAATCTTGATTATGTACAATCCATTAGTTTCTAGATAAACTAAGGAGCAGTGGGGCAGAGGTAAATCTCAACCTAAAGCAGTTGTCCGTCTGTGCTACCTAAGGCTTGTAATACTGTCAGAAAGTTCACCTCTCAGTCTCATTCATGACTCAGTTTATTTACAAAAGGCCAAACAAAAAATCACTGCATTCCTGGACCAGGCACTTATTTAAATTAAAAAAAAAAAAAAAAAAAAAAAAGAGGAGAAAGTTGCATTTCGGTTCTCCTTCTGTACAGAGTCAGTTAAACATCTTCAGGGTCTTCTGCTATCAGTAGCTTCAGTATCTACAAACCAACAGTTTTATATCCCCTCAGAGGAGTCACTCTGCCCTGAAATAGATACAGTCACACTGTAGATACAGTAAGAGACTTAAATCCTCCTTGTCTTGAATTTGCAGAGACTAGATTTACTTTAAACTGTATTTTAGATACACGATTCTCAGCGATCTCTCTGGCACAGAGTGTCTCCCAATCTGACATTCTAACTGGAGGCCAGCAGCAGCAGTAGCTCTACAAGCTGCAATATCCAGTTTAGTTCTTTGTTTTAAAATACATCCTGAAGTAATGTGTAAGTAGGTTACAGCACCACATTGACGCTGCTCCCCCTTCACTACTTGATTCTGGGTTAAACTGATGCATTTTGCAAGTTCAAGCAGCCAAATTATAGCACAGTGTTGAAAAAAAATCTCAGTGGAAAAAAACCAAAAATCCTCTAAGCCCTCTCCTGAAAAGGCAGTGCAAGGCTGATCGTGCTCCTCTGAAATCAAAGTCAAAATTTCTATTCTTATCAAAGATTAAAATCTGAATTCTATTTTTTTCATGAATCGTTTAACTAGCTGAAACAAAATATAAGTTCTGTGAGAGATAAACTTTTCCTCTTGTTGAACATACTATCTTGGCACTTTTGATGAGGCTACTAGTGCCTTAACAAAAGATTAAACCCAGACAAATGCTGAGGCTGTGATATCAGTTGTGCAAATTCCATTTTGGCAAGACAGAAAAAGTAGGTGAATACAAACTGACGAGGGGGATGCCACAGCATCTTTTATCATCCTGCTAGATGCTTTCCTTGTCACACAACCATTTTTCTACCTTTTCAGCACAGAAGTTATGCTTATTCTCCACACTCGTCATTTACTGTCTCAGTACAAACCGAATCTCAAACGCTAGAACTGATGCTGTACATATCACTTCACAGATAGCACGAAGGAGGACTCTTGCTTGTGATAACTTTCCTGCCCCTTCCTGTCCATGCTTTCTGGGATCCTGGTACAAGAAACAGATTTTGCAAAAACATCTCAGTGACACAGTGTAATTGATAAGCTGTTATTAGTACCTTAAAAACACAGAGCAAAGAGCAGGTTACCGCATCTGCCATTGCTAATTCATTCTCATGACTGTCGCTGTAGCATCTGGAATCTTAATACCAATGCTATTTTACTAAAAAACAACAGAAATCCAACTTATTTGCAAGTAAATCTAACTCCAAGGAAGTTCCATCTGCTCTGCCCTCTACTCCACACTAGAGAGTTAAGCTATAACGTCTCCAGTCAATTTATTGACTCAAACTTCTCTCTTCCCTGATGTTATCTGAAAATAAATTAACATACTTTCAGTACGTTGGAATTAGAAGAAAAAAATATCTGCAGCCAAAAGTCAACATGCTCTTTACACACTGATATATACCATGCCTTGCTCCTAGATGCATATATTACAACTCCAGCTCACTACAGGGCCCTTACAGAAGGGCAATGCAAGTTACTCACTGCTAATTGTCATTCCAGTTGAAGAACCTACTGCAATACTCAGAGAGCAGGAGACCAAGCGTTCATAACGAAGTCTCACATGCAGTGCTACAGCAATGCAAGCCAGCCTTACTCCAACCCTGAAACTCCTCAGTTCTTTCCCTGATGCCCAATCAGTCAGAACTACTATCATCCTCCCTCTCCTATGCATAAGGCTTAGATCCCTTTCACACTGAACATCCATGTGTTTGCTCTCCCAGCTGTACAGAGATGCGTCAGCGAATGATGCTGTGTAGATGACATACGGCACTGATTTCCACATGGAGCAAACAAGGGCTAATCCAAGGGCTAAAACGGAAACTGTTTGTTTCCTTAAAGGATGAGCAAAATGCTGGACTGCACATAGAACACTAATAGTGATTTGAAATAATACAAAAGACTTTCACTCTTTGATGTTAATTCACTTAACTTATAAGCAGTACTTTCATGCTTCTCACAGAGCTTTGACCCCATATAAGTAGCATCTGCACAAATTGCTAGGGGAGCATAAAACAAGATCTACATAAAGGCTTTTATAAGGGCACTCATACTTAGCAGGAATTCCTTCTAATCCATGGAAGAGAACAGTGAAAAACTGTTCCCACTATTACCCAGAAGAACAGAACGGTTAGCGGTGATGGATACCATTGTGTAACACACATTTTTAAAACAAATCAGAGATGGGATTTAAGCGCCACTGTTGCTTTCACAGAAAAGCTGAAATGTACAGCAAAGACTTTGTGAACACAGTTGCAATTTTTTGCTGAGATTCTTCCAAGTAGCAGAAAAATTAAGAAGAAACTAAATACGTATCAGAAAGACCTCTATCCAAACGCACCTTTTCTCCTTCTTGCACATTTAATCTATAGTTTTGTTTCACCAGGGAACAACCTATTCTTAAAAATAAAGGAAAGACAAGCAGATATTTCATTCAAAAAGTGAAAACTCTGGATGATCTGTTGCATTAAACAGTTAACAGTATTACCAAACTGCAGTCTTGCAGCTCCCTGGAAAACTTTTTCAGTCATAGTATTTGCAAGTAAAAGCTGTACATTTCTAACAACTAACTAGAAGGACAAGGCAGAGCAGGCATTAAGAAGTCCTGCACTGTTTCTTTTGTTCATTTGCAAATGATGCTTTGTTCAGTGCATGCTTTAAAGCAAATAATAAATGTGATATTATCAGCATGCATTGTCCACTTCCACGTAGGCTTGGGACTTAAAGCAGAAAGGGATACAGAAAACTGAGGAGGAGGCTAAACTATTTCAGCCATCAACCCTTCCAGCCATTAAATAGGGAGCAGAGCTTGTGTGTCCAATAACTATAATATAAAAATCAACCAATAAGAAGAGGCATTGAGAAAATTCATGTCTTTTTAGATTAAAATCTGTTTCCATCAGCACGAGTTTTGAGCCCCGTCTAGGTGTTATTTAATTTAATCTAATTTGAACAATTTCCAAACATCAGCTTGATTAATTTCAACAGCATGCTGTTATGGAAAGATCTAGTGTACAGAGGTTGTCTAGCAGGGAATTAATAAAGAAGCCAGTTCTTAGCCCTGAGTAACATGAGGTTTTAAGACTTCCCAGATTTCTAGTGGGAATACTTCACAACACAAGCATGTTTTCTTCTGGGAGTGAAATCCACCAAAATTATTAAAAACTGAGATCAAATGCTGGTGTCAAACCCAAAGGAAATCATTCTACAGTGGAGAGATTTTTATCAAATGAAGAAAGTAGAAAACAAAGTTTGTGTTGTTGCTGTTGTGCTTTGGGTTTTCGGTTTTGGTTTTTGGTTGCTGTTTTTTTTTTTTAAACAAAACACAGACATGCATACAGAGTAATCTCCCGCAAAGACAAAGCATATTTCTATGGTTGAGAGTTCACAAACCAGGACAATTATTTCAAAATTCATACACTGCTGAAAACTCTTCATTATTGTATGCAGAAAACATTTTCCCTAGCAGAGACTGTAACATGGGTCATTCTCTAACCTAGTCTATCCAATACAGAGTGGAAAAAAACCCAAACAAACCTAGGTAACAGTAAAAGCAGAGTCCATTAATGTTTATTCCCATGCACACTTCAAAACATTGAATTATAGGCAACTTTAGCTGGACTTGTAAGATGAAATCCTTACCACGTGACAGAGACTAGGAAGATCAATTAGCAAACCATGAATTCTCTTGAGGAAATTATCTAGATAAAAAAATCCGTATATTTAACAATCAAGCATGCTTCTACAACTGGCAATAACCACAGGAAGCAATCAAACTTCAAATATTTCCTAAACCTAATCTGCCTCTGGTTTCTCTTCAGGTTAGAGCCCTTTATTCGGTAAAGGCGGTGAAGGGAAAGCAGCCCATTTATTTATGTTTCTTTGTGCTGCAATAAAGCTGACCTTAGGTATATCAATTTGATATTTAACTCTATTTCCCTTTCTTTTAAACAAATTTGGGAAACGGACCTAAATTGAGAAAACCGTTTTAAAAGGCAGAAATCAGTATCCATGCACCACAGGAGTAGTTTGATGGTTCTCCTCCTTACATCTTGCATTTCTAACTAAAAAGGCAGAAACCAATTAAGTTTGACAGCTTTCAGTTATTTAGAAATACCTGAATTTCTGTATCAGAGATGGCCACCCTACAGCAACGTAAATCTATAATGTCTGTTCTCAAAAACTTATCACCACTAAGGAAAAAAAAAATAAAAGAGAGGGGAATAAAATGAAGCTTCAAAGCTTCAGCATGCCACTTCTTCAAAATCTTAAAGTGACTGGAAATGAAAACCTATTGCATTTAGCACTAATAATCAGGAGGTTTCTACTAAAGACTCGACTAGCTGAACAAACAGAATCACAGAATCACAGAATCATTTTGGTTGGAAAAAACCTTTAAGATCACACACAACAAGAGAATATAAATTCATCATGAACTGCATTCCAAAACATTTTCTTCTAAGAAGAAGGACACCAAATAGTATTTAGAACACCAGGAGTTTGTTCTGAATCTGAACATAATTTTTATTTACAGTGTAGCTGTAGCTGGTGGTGATGCGAGATACTCACCAGGAAATACTACAGAGTCCAATTGAGGGCTGCAGATACAGGATACGCAGTAACAGGCTGAAGAGGTACCACGGTACCATTTGCACAGTGCCACACACATACATGACTGCTCATACTCAAAAGGAAGCAGGTTGGAAGCACATCCCAGGTTCAGCCCATGCTCATGAAATTCAGCGATGGGGTGGAAGTGACAGAGCTCATATATTTCAGCAAGGGTTAGTCATGTCCATTAAGGCTCACTTTCAAGCTACCTCATAAATTATAAATATAACTCAATCAGTCAGAATATAAGCTGTTGGTACTTATTTACAATAAATGCTTGGTTGGAGTAAATGGACTTTGTTTCAGCTTTTCACTTATCAAGCACCAGCTTACAACAGTCTCGCTACGAGGCTGAGAATTCTTCCACTGTAAATCTTTTTTAATGGGGACCGAAGAAGTGACTTTGTAGTTGTTTGTCACTAACCACTCAGAACCACGTGAAGAAAGCTGTGTGGGCACACTGACAGGCGGCCAGGAGGAAATCTCTATGTCAAATACAGGAGACGAATCAGGATCTTTGCAACTGTGCCATCCTATGCAAAACGAAAGTGTCAAGCACCTCATTATAGCAATAAGTTTTGTTTAAAAACAAGGGCCTTACTTTCTGCTAATCCTCTGCTCTCCAATGTGTTCTAGAGAAAACATGATATCTTCTTTTGCATATAACCAGCAATGTGATGCTGTTGAACTCCTACTCTTCAGGGGTTTATAAGCTCATTGCAAATAATTTGTTCCAGGATGCAATTGGGTAAAGAAAAGCTCAGTCCACAGATGATTTTAATACAACCTTAGCCAAAGAAATAAAATCATGTTAAAGAATCGTAGAATTTTTCTTTTTAGGAGAGTCAGAGGAAATAAAACTGAGGACAACATCTTTCTCCTCCTTCTCTGTTATTTTTTCTGGCTTTATGTATTCAATAGATGTGTAGGCAGCAAACGCATTTCTACATATTATACCTTAGCCAATGGTGAAGGCAAACCACAAGATATTATTTACATCCTTCTTCAGCTTCCAGTCGTTTCTGTGGCTTCTGTCTGCTAACCATCACAACTACACCAGATCTCAGGAAATCTTATAAAGAAGTTACTAACGTCTCTGCAGATGTCCCTTGCTTCTGACAGCTTAACCAGCCAAAGAATCGTTCTCCTAGCTAAAATAACAGCTTTACTGTTTAACAGAAAATATTCCAGGCCACTATCCCACCACAGAAACATATTATGAAACTCGTAACTCGATTTGATAATACTTGACTTTCTCAAAGAAACAGTGTAAAAGAAAAGCCATATTCAGAGCACGTGCTGAGCCCAACCAAATAATGAGACAGGGATATAAAGTATTTACCTCTAAGGCGGCCTCTCCTGGCTTGTGTCTGGGACAGAAGTGTTACTCACCGGAGGTGAGGCCCTTTGTTAGTCAAAGTGGATCAGCTGCTTCTGGTAACTTACTCCCTTTTTTGTTAAACCAGTTGCACTAACTAAACCCAAACTTTGAATCTATCTCACTGCTTGGATTCAAAGGGTATGAAAGGGAGTAGCCACTGGGGCTTTGTGCCACTCAGCCCAGGGACAGCACATGAGGCAGCCAGGAGGCTGAAGCGCTTCAAAAGGAGAATAAAGCACTGTCAGCTCTCCACCTAAACAAGTGAAAAGTGAGAGTGACAATAACTCAGACCTCAAAACACTGTGTTATGGCAGCCCGAATCAGAAGGTGGCACAGAGAGCTGTCCCTGTTGTTCTAGCGGCAAGCGCAGCTTCCCCTGCCAGCCAGCTCCCCACCAATGATCAAGCATGCCTGCGGCAGTACCAGCACCATGCACTCAGCCAGAATCACATGCAGGCTTTCCAGTTCACAGAACAGCAACACAGAAACATTTAGGTTGGAAAAGATCATGGAGTTCAACCACTCATATAAAAAGGCAAAGGTGAAGACACTATAGCTACATTTTTCCTAAATAAAACAGCTCAAGTTGTTTCAACTTGTTTCCTAGTTAAAAAAATTTTAAAAATAAATACCCCACAGCCGTAGCTTATAATATGAACTAATGGAAAATATACTCATTTCACTCAGAACCAGTGAAGGAAACACTTTTAAATGAAGTTGGTGGCTTTTTTTTTTTAAAAGCCATTAATTTCCTATAAGTTTTAGGTTTTCATTTCTGTAACTTAAAAACAAGTTTAGGGTTTGGGAGAGGTTTTTGGTTTGGGGGACTGCTTTCTCTTGTTTTTCTCCCAGCTACATAAAAAAAAAATGCCTAAGGGCCAAGAATCTTTATGCCAATTTCCACCCAGAAGTAATTTTAATGACCAACATTTTTAAACCCTGAAAACTGGAACCACTAATAAGCCCTTCACTTTGGTGGTTCTAGCAGATGCCACCATATTATGTAATTTTTGAGGGAAAAAAAAAAAAAAAAAAAGATATTATAGCAAAAGTATTTTAATGAAGGTTCTATTAACTAGTCTCCTGGTACTGGGATATAAGTCCCCTGGAATGCTTTTGTAGCTGGTTTGAGGTTTTATTTTTGGAGAAGAGCTGTGTACAACACTTAGGCCTGCTTTGAGATCTCCACTAGGACCCACCAGCAAGCTCTTTTCTCCTTCGCGTTCACTCCTCTGTGAACCACCCACTGGCAAGAAAAATAAGAAATTGTATCAACCCTCCTTCATATTACCAGATAAACAGTTGACTGAGAGTCTAAAGCAACTACTACACCTTAACCCCTGTTTCCAAGACCAATTGCAGTCTGCAGCTGTAAGACAAGATGAATGGATCTGTAAACATTGTAATCGTTGCCTCATTCTCTCCTGTCCTTTAGATACTGATAGCATTAGAAAATCTCATTTCTAAGGGACAATGTCAACAGATACGGCAGAACTGGTTACAGGCAAAAGTTTCAAGTATACACGCAATAGGACAATCCACATTAAACACTGTCTCAGAACAAACGTCATCAAACACAACAGTCATTAATGGAGTCCTTCGTTCTGATTCACTTTTTCAGCAAAGGTTCAGCTACTGCTATGGCAACGTCGCTACTAGATGGCATTTTTCTAGTATAAGGAGATCACAGAAATCTTTGTCAGATCCTCAGAGGGAAAATGAGGAAAGAAAAACTACCAAGAAAGAATGGGAGCCACTCCACCATCCCATCCTCTAGAAAGCAGACCATTATTGGACAGGAATTGGCATCTGAAGCTTGACCTTTATTTAGAACTCCAGTCTTACACACTCCACACCCCTGCAGAAAGAGAGCAGCTTCAGAGTGGTATTCTCTCATATTCCTTCTTTTTCAAGGACAGATCAAGAGTTGGGGGGGGAAGCACTCCACATTTTCACAAATGTGAGATCACACATTTCTCAACTATCCACTTGAACATCATTATTTTAGGAACATTTACTTCACCAGTTAGCAGGTCACATTAATCTAACAGTTTTTAATTACCACATCTTTGTCAAATAAGTCATGAGGTCAAGGAACACAAGTTAACAGATACATCCCTTTTTCTCAGGTATGAAGAGTACACTTACTTTGTTCAGCCAATTACAGATATTTTGAGGAGAGTAGAAAGGACCTACCTACAGGCTGACCTACTGTGTGTGGATTCACTTGTTAAGAGTCAGAAACCCATGCTTTTGGGACTCAGCAGGATGAATTGCAACAACATTACTCCAGCTCCACTGGAGAATCCCAAATACTTCTGCTGGTGCATGTGCTTACTGAGAGGTGTTAGCCAAAGAAACCAGATTATATCTGCTCTCCAAAGGCTGAACTGGCTTCTGCTTCACTTTCGGATACCTTTCCAAATGTTGATTTGTAAAGCTATATGGTGCATGACTAGAGCCAAGGCTACTGTAGAGAGGATCTCTCATTCCACATATGCCACAGCAGAAAGGACACTTCTGCTTCCAGCTCTCAGACTGAGCTTCAGAAAAAAAATGGAGAGCCAAGTTTGGGCCTTCAGCTGCTGTTAGGTCCCTTTTCAAGAGGAATACAGCTGTAGTGCTGCCCAGCACAGGGCCTTGGTTTTCATCAGAGGACTGAGATGATGAGATAACTACAGGGTCACAGAAGAGTCAGTCCTAGGTAGTAATGGCTTAAGAGACCAAGTATTGGCATACATGTCCACAGATTTGGAGAGACACACCAAAAAAAAAAAAACCCAAAAAAACAACATAAAGTAGCACAGCTTTTTTACTTTGAAGGAGAAAGCAGTGTTTTTACTCCTTTCTATCTGTCCTTAGCATTCTCTGAGATCACCTATTTGGTAGGTCAGTACAACAACATGTTCATATTGATCAAGAAGGCTCAAATCAATGCCAGAAACATCACATTCATTAATATGCCAACCCCAGACATTCAGGTATTGCCTAACTTGAGCTTTACTGACAAGGAGTACGCCTACTTAGTGCATACTTGCTCATAGGAGCCCACATGAAGTCTACCATACAGACTCTTAGCTTGAGCAACAAACTCTACTTTAAAAAAAAAAAAAAAAGAATTTTTTTTCAAAGCTCACACTTCTGTTACTCTGCATTTTCTCCAAGTCTAAAAATTGGTAGAGTATATGACAGGTCCACCTCATTTTTCTTAATGATGTTTTTATTATTCTTTCACTCAATTAAAACAGAAATGGATATTGCATCTTCTGACTGTATAATTGTTATTGTAATCTGTTTTCAATCAGTGCTCGGGAAATGGGTCCAAAACAACATAAACTATCCACAGTCTTAGAATACAAGCCATTTTCTTTTACTACGATACTTAAAGAGTCATCTATCATGTTGCTCTGCTAGCATGTTTGTATTATGGCAAAAAAGTTATTTGTAAGTTGGGAAAAGACATTACGAAAATCACCTTTTACTCCAAAGTATTGTATAACTTGTAATTTATAACTACATTTCTTAATAACCATTCAAAATAATAAGGCTGCAAATTGTACACAACTAATTTTAATATATAAATAATGGAAATGAATATAAACAAAAATATGCTCAAAATATGAATTTATATTACTCTTGAAAAAGTCTCGTTATAATTTTGAAAATGACATGCTTCATTTCCAATATATGCCTGTCAGCTAAATTTATGACAAAACACTCTCTGTGAGCTTAGATTATCAAGATGGTAAATACTTCTATGTGAGTTTCCCCACTTATCTGAAGTTTTCATCCAAATGCAGACAAAGTCAGCAAATTCTAGGGAGTGAAATGTCGGCAATACACATGTAAAGACAGACTCAGCTGCTTCTCAACATTATACAAATAGAATAGAACATCTCAGAAAGAGAAAGAGAGAAAGCAGCCTTGTGGCCATATGTAGCAATACAAATCACGGGTTTTGATGCAAGAAACTCCCCTCGAGACACTCCTTGCCAGATTTAGTACTTTTGAAAAGATTTGTTGTTAATAGAGTATCTCTTCATCTCAGAGTGTGTCTTTGGGGAACAAACAAGAAGGGAGTATATTTAAGTGTGAGATATTTCTGCTGCACTCTGAAAATGCAGTGGGTGTACGGTATGTCAAGAGATGCTGCAGCTTCGCATAAAATACAGTCTAATAGGTTCTTTTTATTAATTTTTGGAGGAGTTTTTTTACCTTGCTGACATTGCAACTAGTCAGGTACAGATGTGCTCAGACTGTTTAATATCACAAGTCTGTCTGATACAAGGACGTCAGCTGAGCAAAAAATGACTGACAATTTTTACTACTAGTCAGGTAAATTTTTATTTAGAAAACAAGTCATATGCTCAAACTCTCATCTAGAGCTATCTGACATTTTTCTTCAAGTTCTTTCAGTTCTGTTTGTACAGCTTCTACAAATAATTACAATTTTTCCTAATATTGCTGCATTTAACATCAATAATCATTCTGCGTTTGTGAGGAAATTTAAAATATATCTTGAGTTCAGACACAAGATCTCAGCCCTGGCATCCAGCTTAAGACATTAGCAATGCAGGGCTCACACTTCATCTTTTAAGCAACCCCGTAAATTATTTGTGTAGCCTTATTCCAAGCTAAAATGCCTCCTGGAAGGAGGTTTTACATAAGACCTTAGATATTAGCAACACAAATGTTCACATCTTTAAAATCAGAGTAATAAGTATGCTTTTAAAAAAAAAGCAAAACAAACAACAAAAAACCTTCCAAACATTGTTTCACAATGGCAGCAGCCTTAAATTGCTAACAGACAAATGCTGATATCTTGCTATATTGATATATATAATATATACATACATAGTGTATATATATTCAGAGGATACCAGCAAATCTAGTACAGATATTTTAAAAAAATATCTAGTCCAGGTATTTAAAAAGTAAAAAGAAAAAACCCAAACCTTAAAGTACTAGTTCATGGGAGTTTTCAAGTTTTCTAAAATAAAGGATACAAAATTAGAAATATGAAATATTTTTCCCGTACTAATATTTGTACCAGTGTCAATGAAGACAGGGACAAAGTACACACCACAGCTGCAGTATGTGCTTTTGTACAAAGCGCAGGAACTCTGGAAAAAAAAATCCTAACTATAGAACTGCAATAATATGGACAACATGACTTGCTGGCTGGAAACATTTCACGCATCGATGTAGTCAACACTTGCGAACAGTTGCAAGAACCTCATCTAGATATGCTAACAATTCCCCCTGAATGAAAAAATGCAAAGTGCATTTTTCTCTTTCATACCACTAATCAATGTAAACTCATTTGTATGTAACCCCACAGCAAAGACGTCGTTGATGAGCATTCTGCAACAAGTACAAAGCTTGTTGGACGGTTTTGGGTGGGTTTTTTTGTTGTTTGTTTTTTTTTTTTTTTTTTACTATGGCTAGAGGCTAAAAAAATATTTCTCCAAAGCCATCAAATACTCAGCTGCCTTTTGTCTGCTGTGACCATTTCTCACATCTGCATTAGTGACACACGTCACCATGGGGACCAACGCATCTGACCCAGGACATTTTGTACAGTAGGAACCAATTACCACATGACAATTTTTATCAAAGCTAGGAAGGGCTTCGGTTCCTTGTTCAACACAGCAAGCTGATTTCAAACTCACTTTGAGCTTCAAAAGGAGAGCATGCTTGTTTGCTAGTTACAGAGCCTGAATTAGGTACATGTTATCTTGAACAAACCCCCATCGTATCAATTCAAAGGGACTTTGTAATACTTTATACCTTGAAAAACTGGGCCTTTAATCCTAAAACACAGCAGTAGTTACTAATTCAACTGAATTATGATGGATGGTAATTAAAGGCCTAACTTATCTATGCCTTGCAATTTGGGTTTCGAAATAAAATCTTCCTAAGTTTTACAGATTTTCAGTTATTTTAAAAAGTTTAAAAATAAGATTTAAAAGCAGGCTAGGGACTGCTCAATCACAAAAATAAGAATTTTCCTAAACAAGTCACACAGCTGTTTGTCAAATACATGACTGCAGTAAAACCATCTTCATTTTACATCATCATAGATGCCACGTTGCATTACCATCTCCTGTGTCAACGGGAGTGACAAAAATCTTACTGGTGCAAGTATTTTACTTGAGCTCCAAATTACTATTGTGGCCCTTTTCCTCCCTCTTCCACATAAACAGCTTTAAGGAAAATAGCAATAATAACTGCAAAAACAAATATTCATACTAGCATCTCCATGAAGAATATTAAACTCAATTACTTCTAAAGGTATTTTAAAGTAACTGATATCATCTGAAGGTCTGTGCGACAAACTATAGATTTTAAATATGACATAGATGTCTGTTGAAATGATGACTTGATTACAATCACATTCTGCCAGGTTTTTTCTACTTTGAAATCTAGACAAAATATTCAGTACAGTAAAATGCTTTGAATAGAATACAAGGACTCCTCAAAATTAAGTATTTTTGAATGGAATCTTTAAACCTCACTTTTAAGTGTTTATTCATAACAATAACAGTTTAATACTGTTTTTCTCTCTGCAATGTCCAAATCCATCATCTAAACTCTGAGCGAGAAACGTGTCGCTATTTAATTTCTTGAAAATACGCCTCCTGAGTAGAGTCTTTATAGCTTTGAATGTTATTTTGTCATACTCTTCAGGTATAAAAACAATTCCGAAGAGCCACTGACAGACTCACCTGAACAGGAGTTTTCAAACAATCACCCTATAAATAACTGACCATAAACATACTCTGTTCAATCTAAGTGAAACTAAGAAAAGGCAGGAGACAATTTATAAAAGCTTGTGGAGACTTAACATTTACTTTTTCAGAAACATTGCCTTCTTTTTCTTTCCTTTGGTTCATGATGAGACTAATAGTACCCAGTTAACTAACACCATCACGAGTATGAGCCAGGGAAGGAAGTAGGGAGATGATTTTAAATACTTACAAACCATTGCAGGAAAATATAAAGTCTTATTACAGTTAATCTTAAATCTTGAATTTAAAATTTCCAGTGACTTATTACAGTTAATCTTAAATCTTGAATTCAAAATTTCCAGTGACTTTTTGCAGATGCAACTTAAGAGTTGCAAAATTACTCTAAACATCAAATTACGTCTAGGTCACTGAAGGGGTGGATACCCTATACTCTGTTTAACGTGTATGTTCAGATGCACTTATATTTTAACCAACTGTGTCTTTATTTTAATAACGGACTAAATACTGAAAACACATAAAGAAATACTACATTTCTACCTCAGCACAAATACAGCTGATACGCTGCATGACCCTTCAGGAGTGACTGCTCTGTTTATTCTATTTACATGACATAGTCCGATTGTAAAAGGGGGTTTGGAGGTGGAAATCTGCAAAAAGACCAGAAACACATTTTCAGTAGTTGGTCATGAAAAAGACATCATTTTCTTGCTTTTCTTACTGTCCTGTTAAATTGAGGTCTGTTCCTCGTTATGTATCAGAAATGTGGAAAATCCAAGAATTTACATTTCCGCATAACCCCTACTGAATTATATCCAAGTGCAAGACAACGCTTTGCAGCTATTCTGCAACAGATAAAACATAAAACTTCATTCACATACTGCTGGTTCTCAACCTAACGAGGATTCATGCTTCTATATCTCATTGAGTTTAACTCTTTCAAACATCTACGTACTTCTTTCAGGCAGGAGGAAAATAGTCTTTATCTAGAACCTAGGCAGGAAGACTATCTACAACTGTACCTTTCACTTTATTGAATTCATAAAGACAAGTGTAACATCCTTACTCTGTTCAGGATGCCATTTAGAGTTTAATGTTAACTAACCATTTACAACAGAGGAGCAAATTTGATCAAGCTGTACTTTTCTGTCTGCACAGAAGTGGATTTACTCTCCACTAAACTACGTTAAATCCTCGTATAAAAAGTAGCACAATCTCTATGACATTTTTGCAGAAATATTTAGAATGGATTTTGCCAAACAGCTCTTTAAATATCCTCAGACAGCATTTCTGTCATCCCAGAGATATATTAAAACAGATTTCTAACAACACCTCAGCAGACAAAACCATGACACATCGGAACTTTACGGGGCTTAAAGTAATTAGCAGCAGTATTCCGACGAGTCACTGCATCCACATTTCTGGTACATCTGACTTTGTCCAAGCGCGATAACCACAGCTACTGATTAACATGCCGATTGTACCATTTAGTTTTAATTGTCTGAAAGTTTTCTCCTCCACTAATACTCAGTAAATTAAATCACATATTTTAACAACTTAGTGAATAAGAACTTATTACTATCAGACTGCGTCAAACTAATTTAACTAGCATTTTTTTTTTTTTCAATCGCTTCCTGATCGAAATTTGAACGTGTTCCCTTGGCTATATTTTTGGTTCTACATTTCTATTCCAGTAAAACCAAACTTCAAAACGGCTCATTCTGCATACTGGCATTTTAAGTTGCACTCAGAGACTTTTGGTACTTATTTTCTACACTCTTCAAAATGAACACATACATACATGCATGCACATCCACTCATACAAAAACAGGTTCATGAATTGCAATCAACAGTTTTGTAAATATAAGTTTCCCAGCCATTAATCATCCTTTTTTTTTTTTCTAATCCTTATGGAGTGAATTACTAACTGAGAGGAGATGCCAATTCTAGTAAGTGAATGTTACCCAACAGGGATATAAAGCTGTCAACACCATAGTGCTCTTGCTTGCTCTAAACTCTCTCCCGTACTTCATATGTTTTTTAAAGTGGTATTAGCCTTTTTCTCAAGGACCTTTATAAAACCTGCCTCCCGAAGAGCTGAGCACTTATGCTTCATTACAACAGGTTTTCAAACAGACTGGTTAGATAACTGTTGAAACATCTTAGAAAGGACGGGGTTAGTCAGGCAAACCAAAACTGGACTCTTAACACCTTGGACTGATACTAACAACATCGTAAACAGCACCAAAACTTCTAAATCCCCTATTAAACACAACCTTGAAATCCTCATTTATCTTTTTATTAGTGACCTTCACTATTTTATTACAGCTGCTGTAATGGCCCTTTGACTTAAGTACATTTGGGTTTGGAATAAAAAAAAAAAAAGAGTCATAAGACAAAATTTCTCGTAAGAAAACCTGATTTTCTGTCTGCACTACTAAAGCTTACTTTAAAACACTTTTTTCACTCATAAATCTAGAGAGAAAGCAAAAAGACATCGACAGCACTATAATATTTCCCTATTTCTCAGGGAAGTCACTTGAAAAATAACTGTAGCAAATACTATGTTTATAAAACTTGTTACCAAAGGTCATCAGTCTCATCATCGCACCACTTAGTTGAGAGCTTACTGCTCTGTTCTTGGGGATTAAGTTTAGAAACAGATATTATTATACCAAAAAGCCACCTAACAAGTAGGAAGCAATTTCAGCGCTTACATTTCTGAGGTCCAAAATGAGGTGAAAAGAAGAATTGCAAGCATCTGTGTTTGCTTTCAAAACCTTGAGATACACTTTGTAGAATACAAAAAAAAAAAAAAAAAAAAAGACCCACTAAAATGTTCTCTACTTTCCAGTATTTCAGTTTTTCCCTCAAGTGAAGTTAACACACAATAAATAATAGCCCTTTCCAAATCTTGAAAATTAAGAATAAACTGAACTGAAAGACTGACAACTGAAGTCTTAGATGTCATTTCACTACAACTTTCACTAGTTTCCTTTTTACCAAATGTCAGGAACAATAATGAAAAAGACTTTAATACTATTCAAGAGAAGTTTTATACTAATTTGCGAGTATATAAAGAGTAAGCTTTTCCGTGAATGTCTACAGCTGCATTTCATAACTCAGGTGAAAAATAATACTAACATCACAGTAATCACTGCAAAGATACTTTCAGAAGTACCCAAAACAGTGCATTCTGCATTCAGAAACTTGGTCACACAGAGTCTCAAAAGATCAAACTTAGAAAGAGTAGAGGAAAAAAAAAAAAAATCTAGAAATTAGCTATGTTGATTTATCTTGAGAGCATTTCCAGGAGAAAAAAAAAAAATCAATTTTAAACAGTACCATTATCTTATTAAAAAAATCTGCCTTAACTAATTTAGTATTGAGTATTATAGAACCTAGGTAAGTGTTCAGGCAAGAATAATTTTCTTCTTGCTTTCTGTATCAATAAGGAGTAATGAATAAACTTTACTACGAATAGCCTAAAACCAAAGAGATTGAGACTGTTTAAAGAACATTAGTTAAGGAAAAAAAAAAAATTACTCCTGCATTTCCTATTCCACCACAATTTACACTCCAGTCAACACCAACTTTTTTAATGAGCTGGAGAGTAATGAATGAAAATGTAATCTCTTGAAAGTTTGCTTTCAGAAATGAGAGTCCTTTTCTGAAGTGGAAGAAATCTTCCACAACTTAATAGGCCAGATTCAAGCTGAACCCCCAATATAACTATAAAAGCCAGTGAATTTCTCTTGGCTAACACAGTGGCAATTAGAAAGCAACATATATATATATATATA
>WBNH01011846.1:0-53088 GCA_013401255.1 Urocolius indicus
TCCCTGGGCAGCCTGTGCTGTTTATTGGTCAATAACGCATGCTATGAACTGCTTCATGTTTCCAGCTGTCATCGCAATGGCCTAGAACTTATTTGCATGGAAGAAAATCAGTACAAGTCTTCTGGTCCACTGAATTATTCCACAATACATGGATGCTAGTCTGGAGTATGTTACAAAGAGATCTATTCCAAAGCAGTCTAGTCTGTGACAGTATTCCTTGTCAAATTTTATGTACGTTAGGTCTTCAGTCTGATTTCACAACTCATCTGTGTGTCCTGCAGGAAGCTATTGCAATCAGTTTTGCTGAAAGACGGGTCTATCAGAAGGCAAAATTCATGTTATTTGATACTCTCTGCATTTTATCTTGAAGGACAGACACAGAGTCGCGCTTTGTAATCTCGACATCTAGGCGTGCTCCAGATGCTTACCTTTGCTTACCCTCACAGTGCCCAAAGTTGCTCTGGATTGCATGGCTATGATGCCACTGAGTGCCTCAGACAGTTGCACATATGTACATGTTGATAGGACAGATCCACAGATCTGCTCTTTCAGCCAGGCTCTGCACCATTCGGCATGAAAAGCTTCCTGGAGTGCATAGGTATGGTTGCAGAGCAGGATTTCTCACGGTGCTGTGAGTGGTGAACAGAGACTTGCTAACAGTCATCCAGGCAGGCTGTGCAAGGGGTGTTAGGGCACAGTAACCTGCAGAGCACAATGTCTCTGGTTCCCGTGCGGCGCTGGGAACAGGCTTGTGTCAGCTGCACACGCGCGCACGTCCTTGCCAGAGTTGTACCCGGCAGCCATCACAGTAAGGATCAAGAACACAAGAATGGTCTCAGACCATTATGTGATCTCCAGTTTGCTTTCCAAAACTTTTTCTCTTTGGACACTGTGCTTGAGGAACGTGGCTCAAATCAACATTAGTCTCTGGTTTTAAACCACCAGTTGAATTATGCAGTCTTTCCACTCCTCTTGCTCATTTCACTGCAGCTTTTGAGTATCTCCTGAGCACTCCTGGGTTTATTACATTTTTTACTCAGTGAGAGAGTGACATCAAATTTCAGGCCTTGGTTTATTCGTTATTATTTAGCTTCCTCCAAGCAAATGTAGGGCAATTAAACCTTTGTGTTGAAATCGTGAACTTCAGATCTGGGATTCTTTCCAAAAGCCACTAGTGCTTCTCTCATTTCTCCACTTGGCTGAACAAGAATTATTTCAAATGAACCATACAACAGATGTCCTCTTTTTTTTTTTTATTGTTGTCTTTTAGGTTATTAAGTGCAAGGCTGCTGTTGCCTGGGAGGCAGGTAAACCCCTCTCTCTTGAGGAGGTGGAGGTTGCTCCACCAAAAGCTCATGAAGTTCGTATCAAGGTAATTAAATGAATTGCAAGCTGTATGCATTGTATTTTGGGAGACTAAATATTAAAGCTGAACAGTTTGTTTACCAACAGAAAAAAAATGTTCAATGGATAGCATTAGTTCGTTAGTATCTCAGCTGGCTTTACAAAGAAGAAAATTATGGTATTCAGATCTTTTGTTTATGGAAAACACTTTTAATTTCTACTGGTCTCACTTGACAGTCAGGTCTAAAGATCACGGCTAGTCTTGGGGATCAATTCCAGCTGTTACAGTTGAGGTCCCACGAAAACATCTGAGCTAAAAACATGCTTGATCTTATTTGAAGGGCAGCAGCTTGTGACCTGTTGCAGCTGTGTAACACACTGAGTTTTCCTTCCGTTGAGCCATATGTTACTGGCTGATGAGCAGTGACTGGTCTCTTGGATTTCCCATACCCAAGGTTCTGATTTGATCAGGACTTTACAGGTAGCCCACTTCTGCCGAAAACTATACATTAAGGTGAAATTTGTCTCGGTGGAAAGGGTCCCTGCATGGTGCTTCAGACTTCAAGTGGATTTATGCACCACTTGGAGTTGTGTGTGGTCTCTCTGGTCGTTTTACCTTTGAGAGACTAATTTAAAATCTGATGTGTCAACCTACTTTGAAATTACTTTGGAGTACTGATTTCTAGCTTTAGAAAACCAACGTCATCTACCCGTTTCAGTGTCAGAATTCAGTTGAATGAAATGAGAACACGTGTACTATTGTGACTTCACTTTTTCAAAGTGAGAAAAAGTACCTTACCTTGGCAATTCTGTGTCTTGCCAAGAGGGAGAGCACATTGGCCATATCACAAATGCTAACAGGACTGGCAGATGTTCTGAATTTCTGACTGAAGAGGAATATTTAGATCTGTGCCACTTGAGATTCTGTTCTTTAGGGTGCCTCAGGTGATACATTTCTTCACAGATAGTTGCCACTGCTGTCTGTCACACTGATGCCTATACTCTGAGTGGTGCTGATCCTGAAGGATGTTTCCCCGTGATCTTGGGTCACGAAGGAGCAGGAATTGTAGAGAGTGTTGGGGAAGGAGTAACAAAAGTAAAGCCGGGTAAGAAAATATCTTACAAGTTTTCTGCCTGCCTTAAAGCTGTTACTTTACTTCAAGGTCAGCTGTCAAATTGGCCACTGAAATGCTGTTTTGCGGGAGTTAATACAATGTCTTATTCTGGGGTGTTTGCCTGCGTAGATTTATCTTCATCTGTGAGATAAACCACTGAGCTATTCAATGTGCTTTGGATTTAATGCTCAAAAGAGCCCAGCATACCCAACTACTTACTTGAAATTGGATCAATATAGTTAGAAGAGATTAGGTTTTATTTCCAGACGTTTGATAAGTTTGTTACCTTTTACCCTAATTAAAGGTCTTAAGAATATTTAATCATGCTGCTCAGTGTTCATTTGGGATTGTTTTGTTTCACAGTAACGTTCTTACTTACTCTAGAGTGATGAACTTCTCACTGCCTGTCTGCTCAGAGATGAGAAAAATGTTTTATCTAGCACTGTCTATAAACAATGCTACTTGATGCCATAAATGCTTTTTAATACACAGAGAAGAGTTTAAGTGAACACGAGTACACATAAAAGCCATGAAAAATGAGCAATTAGAGTTTTTCCCTCATGCCTTGCTTGACTTGATAACTAACCACACTATGTATTTTTTTTCTTAGGGGACACTGTTATCCCTCTATACATCCCCCAATGTGGAGAGTGCAAGTTCTGCAAGAATCCTAAAACAAATCTGTGCCAGAAGATAAGGTCTGTATGCTGTTTGACACACAGGATAGTATTTGCCTAACGTATACATGCTCCAGTTATCAAACAGGAGTTACCTTTGAGGAATAAATCTCTGATGCATAATTAATGGCTTGGAAACTGTGTGTTTAAAGGCATCAGTTATGCACTACTTTCTCTTTTGCCCTTAATTAGGTCTGTTTCTCTCTCTTCATGTATGCTGGCTCGTGTCCACAGCTTTGAAAACAGAAATGCCCTGACTCCATATTGAATCCATACTTAAGGGGAGCACTTCAGAGAATTTAGCTTTTGGAAGTCAACGCCAAAGCTGTCAGGTGGCAGAGAAATACACATAAACTTCTTTTTTTACCTTAAAACTTGCTAAAATTCGAACTCCTAATCTAAAATAAAAGTCTCCAAAACCCATAGAGAAACCCCAGTAACGTAATGGGCAGGTGCCGTTCAAGGGAAGCCTACCAAAGGAAGTGGGGTATGGGACCATGGCAGGAGCAGATTCCACCGATAGCTGACAAAGCCAACGTGTTGATGAACTCTGTTTCATTCAGAGCTTACAAGGAGGAATTAACAGCATGAAGTTTTAGGAATTCGATATCTAATTTCAGTGAACTCCTATGTTTATTGGAATAAAAATAAAAAGCCATTCTGTGTATGCAACTGCATCTCTGTGCTACTTAA
This sequence comes from Urocolius indicus, assembly GCA_013401255.1. Classification (NCBI taxonomy): domain Eukaryota; kingdom Metazoa; phylum Chordata; class Aves; order Coliiformes; family Coliidae; genus Urocolius; species Urocolius indicus. The sequence goes on from WBNH01011846.1 coordinate 3,830, forward strand.
CAGATACTGTCTGGCTAGAGTATTTACTGTTGAAGACTCTGACTGTGCTGTCCTGTCTTTGCCTTAAGAATCACTCAAGGGAAAGGACTCATGCCCGATGGTACCAGCAGATTCACCTGCAAAGGGAAGCAGGTTTACCACTTCATGGGCACGAGCACCTTCTCCGAGTATACTGTGGTGGCTGATATCTCAGTAGCCAAGATCGATGCTGCAGCACCTCTCGATAAAGTGTGCCTGCTGGGGTGTGGCATCTCTACTGGCTATGGGGCTGCTGTTAACACTGCTAAGGTAAAGGCTGTGGTTGCCTCTGGCTTTTCTCTGTAGCTGTATCTGAGACAAAAGTACACAGATAACTTAGGGACTAGATTAGGACTGTAAATGCGGTGACCGAATTTCTGTTTCTTCTTCCTCTTCAACTGATGAAGTTTAGCTAAGAGTTTAATAACTTCTCCATAAAGGCCAGATCAGTTTAGAAGCACCTGATGCCCCCTGGAAGAAATCCAGGTAGAAGATTCTGCATCCCTTTCGACACCCGCTATGTATGTATGTATTACTTTTCCAGTTTATCAGAATGACTTGCAGATAGTTTGAAGCTCAGGGTGAGAGAGGCATGTTAGGTGAGTGTGCAGGAGTCTAGGGCAGGTTACAGGAGTTGAATTGGCAAAAAGAAAGAGCTTTTGGGTGAATTTCTGTATGGTTCCCTTATCTAAGTGGTAAAGTCTGATAGCCGTAATATATTTGCTTCCTTGTTTCCTTCATTACAGACTTCTTAACCTGTGCTTACCATTCATGTGGAAGGATGAATTTTCTCCGTGTTGCTCATGGCTCTTGTCTTATTCCTAGGTGGAACCTGGCTCTACGTGTGCTGTCTTTGGTTTAGGAGGAGTTGGGCTGGCAGTTATTATGGGCTGTAAAATAGCAGGAGCATCACGGATCATTGGCATTGACCTTAACAAGGACAAGTACGCCAAAGCCAAAGAGTTTGGAGCCACTGAGTGCATTAGCCCTCAAGACTTCAAGAAGCCCATACAGGAGGTGCTGGTTGAGATGACCGATGGTGGTGTAGACTACTCGTTTGAGTGCATTGGTAATGTTGGAGTCATGGTGAGTGTTTGCACAATGGTAGTACATAGAGCGAGGGCACAGACAGCTGCCACTTAGTTGTTTAGCTAAATAGCAAAATGAGCTGCTTTCTTGCGACAGAAAATATACCACACAGTTTATTTTTTAATTAGTAACTGCTATGGTGAAAAAGTCCAGTTTCCATCCAGTCTAAATAACATAATGAAAGCAGATGCTACGTGTTAGGTTGAAAATGGCACTTGTAATTTACAAACTTTTTTTCCTTAATGAGAATTCTTTGAAATCCTGAGTTTTCATATGTTGACTGGTAAAAAAAATTAACAAAACCTACATAAAATGCATTGTGCAATGAACGGTAAAGTGTCAAGGACCATTTCCCTGATTCCTCAAATAATTAATATTTGGAAATGCAGCAATATTACTGAATGTAAGGGTGTGTTTTCAAGAGTTGTAGCATTCCTAACCATCAGTAACGTGGTCTACATTGTCTCTAATTGTAGCGGGAGTTCAGAGTGGCTTCTCCAGAAGCCAGACAGGATGTTAAAAGGAGCAAAGTGAATCTTTTAACATTATAAGGAGTCTGAACCAATGGAAAACTACTCATATAATTTTCAGTGTATTTACTGTTCCTTAAATGTTAATGCAGTGATTCATTAGCTGAGGGAGCAGAAGTGCAACCTGTGCTGGTGCAGGCAGCATACTCATTTAGCAATAAACACTCTGCTTTGTCCTATCCATCTGTGAAGAGAGCTGCCTTGGAAGCCTGCCACAAAGGCTGGGGAGTCAGTGTCATAGTTGGAGTAGCTGCTGCTGGTCAGGAGATCTCGACACGGCCCTTCCAGCTGGTGACTGGGCGGGTATGGAAAGGGACTGCCTTTGGAGGTAACTGCCTTTTGGCATGCGGATAAAAATAATTTACTAAGAGTTGTTTATTATCAGTTCTTCTTAGCAAGAACTTATTTCACTGAGACTGTTATTAAACATTGGAACAGGCTGCCCAGGCAGGTGGTGGGGTCACTATCCCTGGAGATAGTCAGAAGATGCATAGATGAGGGGCTGAGGGATTTAGTTTAGTTTGGGGATGGGCTTGGCAGTGTGAGGTCGGTCGGTGGTTGGACTCGATCTTAAAGGTCTGTTCTAGCCAAAATGATTTTCTGATTCTGTAAAGCTGGAAGACCACACTGCAGCCTAGTCATAAATGCTGTATTAAAGACTTTTCAAGCCTGATATTCCTAACAACAGGATACAAATAAACATACTTGCATAGTTTCAAGATACAATATGCTATTCATATTAAAGGAGCAGTACGGAGGCATTGCTGTATCACCAAGTAAAGGTTTGATTCAGTTTGGTCCAGTGAAAGGACCTAGTCTTTGGGGAGATTGGTACTCACATAAACATGTTCGTGTTGCTTTATCTCTGAAGTAAATTGTGGGACTAACATATGAATGTGCTAAATTAAATTAAAACAGAAAATGGTTGATACTAGTTTTCTGCTCTCAAACCAAAAACCTGTGAGATTTTTACAGCTACCAATAACTTGGGGATTCAGTAATTGAAGTTCATGGAAATACCTGATCTTGATATTATCATTAAACCATTCTTTTTCCAAGTAATACAAAACTTAGTTGGGTTATAAAGACACATAGAGGAGCTCATAGTGAAGCCTTGTGCAGAAAGGAGCAGAATGAATGCTTGCCTTCTGTCTTTCAGGCTGGAAGAGCGTAGACAGCGTGCCAAAACTAGTGACTGACTACATGTCCAAGAAGATCAAGGTTGATGAATTTGTGACTCACACCCTGCCTTTTGACAAAATTAATGAGGCTTTTGAGCTGATGCATGCAGGAAAGAGGTAACGTTCATAACTTGGTGAGACACTGTCAAAATACAGGTTTCCTGCCCACTGTCATCTTTCACACTGGGAATCACAGAATCTTAAGGGCTGGAAGGGTCCTTGAAATATCATCTAGTCCAACCCCCCTGCCAGAGCAGTGCCACCTAGAGTAGGTCACAGAGGAACTTGTCCAGGCGGGTTTTGAATGTCTCCAGAGGAGACTCCACAACCCACTTGGGCAGCCCGTTCCAGTGCTCCATTACCCTCAGAGTGAAGAAGTGATGATAAAGGCTGACATGCACCTAGCACATTCATTCTGAGGTAAACAAATACACTTTCTCTGAGCTTTTAGACATGTGCCAAAATACAGGGAGAGAATAAAAAGCAAGCAATCATGTATAAGGGAAATACACAAGTACATAAAGTATGTAAAGCTAGTAGAGGGGACAAGTCAGTCTTAGGCTTCCAAACGTTACTAAAACGTTCTTCCTCAGAAAAAGACGTAAAGAGACTGAAGGGGAGTTCTCATTAATACATTTTTACAAGTCATGAAGCTATTAGTCTATTTTAGTTAAATAGTAGATTTGCATATATTTTCAAACTATTTAAGACAGCACAGTCACTTGCAATGATCTTTTAAGATGCTAAATTAATTTATTTTTCTCTAGTTTGAACTTGGATAGAACACTCGTGTGATGGGTTTGTACTTCTTAACGTACAGCAGTTTTTGCTGTTACTAAGATAAATGGCAGTTTGGACTGTTCAGACCACAGCCTTAGGCCATAGGTGTCCTAAACTCCCTAGCGAGGCCCAACTGCTACAAACTTCTGTATCGTTTCAATGCTTTACTCCTGCATGAACATGTCCTGTGAAACTAATAATGAAGGTTACTTAAAATTCTCTAAGCAGCCCATATCCCTGATTGATCTTCCTGATGAATATTCTGGGCTAGCTACTGAAAATAACACTTAAGTAGTTTTAAAAAGCTTCCAATTGGAGTTTATCTTAGGGAGAGACTGAAAAAAAAGGTTACTACCCATTTTTAACCAGGATTTTAAATAAATGTTATAGGCATAACTTCATTTTTATAGGAGATGGAAGTTAAAGTATGTCTTAGCAATGAAAGGGAGGGGAGAGAATGGACTTACTCGTAACTTTCTTTTTCACCTTTTTAATTTTAAGCATTCGAACTGTCCTGAAGCTTTAAAGCCAAATTTGGATCTTCCAGTTGGCCAGCAACATGGTACCTGTCCCTTTATCATGGAATTTCTGATAGAATATAGAATCAAGCAAATGAAAACTCAGCAAGACAAGGAAGAAAATGTATTTTCCAGGGAGCATTCTGAACTAACAAAAATAATCCATACTGACTGAGTAGGATTACAGAATTAGCACTGGTTGTGCAACTTCTGTTTCTGTACTTGTTCTTCAAATTCAATGATGCCTAACTCAATCTACTTAATAAAAGCTTGTTTCTAAACACTGTGTTGGAAGTACTGAACATTAAGACTGTGGCTGGAATTGCTGTGTCTTGCTGTTACCCTTTAGTGATCTTCCAGTATGTGTGCATAAGAGAGGAAGAGCATTGAGCATTCTTCAGAGGCAATAGCAAATGGCTGTGGGATTCATTCCACGAGACAGTTTGCTAAGCACAGATGGATTGAGAAGCTGCACTGATGTGCTGTAGAACTGTACAGAGAGGAGCGAGAACTCCAACAGCTGTCAAGCACCTGAGGCTACTGTAGGACTACAAAGGATGCACCAACCAGCTCTACGTGGAAGTCAAGTATAGAGCAGAGAGGGGTTGGATGCATGACCTCACTGTCCAGCGTGCCCATGTTCGCTCAGCAAGTCCCGTATTCTGCCTTATTTCCTATTGGGTTCATTATTGTAGCTGTAGGCAGGCCTGCTGTAAAGATGATAGTCACTTGTTCTAGTGACCGTTTCCTTAAGTTTACTGGCATCTGAAGCAGCCTTTGCAGTCAACACTGCAAGATCAAGCGCTGTGGGACTATTACCTCTATTTAGTCAGAAATATGATCGTACTCTGGAAGCAGGGACCATTACTATTAGAGCAAGAGTGCTCACGAGGGATGCAGGGGAACAACAGTTAAGAGCATTGTGTGACTGGAAAGTGGGAAATTTTTTTGTTTGCCTTAATTTTGGAGATGCAGGGTTTTTTTTTTCCTTAAATACAGCTGAAGTGGTCTGAGTGGGAAAAAGCTGGGAGCAGAGCCACAGGTCCAGAAAAAGAGGAACAGCAGAAAGCAGGCTGCAAAGCAGAGGCAGAAAAGCTACCCAGTTAAAGAAAAGTTATATGCGTAAAAAGTTGAGGCTTTTTAGTAAACCAGGGACACGGGTTTGAGGGAGTCTGGTCAAAAGAACTGTTACACAGAAATTCAATGCAAATAATAATCTTATTAGAAGAAATTCCCTCTCAGCACTAACAATTACCTTACCCCACGACACTGCTACCCGACTAGGACAATTACATCTTTTCCATTTGTCACTGGAAGGGTGTTCCTAGAGCATTCTGAAAATAGTTGAGGTAGGTGCCTTTCTAACTATTTCAGAGAGTAAACAACAAAGTTGACTCCTGTGATTGTTGTAAGAATTCCATTTTAAGCATCCAGAATAAATAAAAAGTGAATTTGTACCAGGAAAGTGAGCCCTCCACCACAGCAGTGAAGTGATTCTCAGTACCTTGGTGCTGCAGGAGTGCTGCCTGAAGCAGCAGGAAACCTGCTATCAAGTGTACTCTCTACACGATGTTATCAACTGAACACTGGCTCAGCTTCTCAGTGAAACTTCCCCCTAACTAGACCTAACAGACTGAAAGTATACTCTTAACAGTTGTTACTCTAGGCTGCACAGCCTACAGCAACACTGTACAATCATTGACTGCATTACGTTATTACTTTAGAGAATCTGTGCCTTAAGATTAGGTGTGGCAAGCTTCTCTTGTAATACCAGAGTAGGTCAACAACAAACACATAGTGATACCTAAGGTCAAAGGCTTACAGCTTCTTCCCAGCCTGAAGAATTGATGTCTTAGCCATTAATGTGGCAGAGTCTTAAGACAATTTTGTCCTGCAAAGCAGTGTATTGAATGGAGCATGTTTGAAGTAGTGTCTTTGAGGCTGCTCAGCTAACAAAATGAATTCACAAACACAAGAGCTTGTACCTGACTCATGGTTAAACTGGGCCATCTTGGCAACTGTAAGGACTTAGTTTCCACGCAATGACTGTGTATGAAATAGGTACTCTGCTGGCTGACGTGTAAAAGATGCAGCTTCTCTCCTCTCCTCTCCTCATACTTGCTACTTTTATCAGTGTTGTAAATATTCATGTCAATGTGCAGAAACACTATGAAGAATTTCCACACTCCCTTATATAAGGAAAATACTTTTAAGAGATTGTTTCAGAACTGATTTCAGGATTGTGGTTTCAGCAAAAATACATAAAGTGTCATTAGAAGGTAGATTTAAGTTGGGCTGTGGGGTGTTAACGGGGTTTTTTTAAGTGGATAGCAACTTTGGTAAGAGTCAAAGATAATTTCCCAAATCCAGTCAGCACAGGTCTAATATGTCATGTTCAAGCCTAGTTACAGCTAGACAGGTTAAAAAAAAAACAGCCTTTCACAATATTTTTGTTAAATAACTTTTGTTCCCAAGGCTGTTGTGTTATCTCACGTTTAAGGAACTGGTGTAGACGCTAACTAAGCTTTACACTTGTTTGAGGATACTGTAGTCTTGTGAACTCAATATAAACAAGTTTACATGCTGCAATTTTTACTTCTAGTCAGAGATGCATAGCACGATAGATGACCTTTATTAAAAATGTGCAGTGGTAAAAGTTGGTTGTATTGGTGCAATGACAAAGAAGTATTTGAGCAGCACACCTGAAGGTTTAATGGTGATTTTTAACTGGTTGCATGCACCTACCAGTAGGGCTTGTGCTAGTGCAAGGAAAAAAACACGGAGAATGCTATGTCTCGTTTTCAGTTACCAAAAAAATAAACCAAACTTCTCTCTGTTAAAAGCAGCTGCAACTTTTATTTTATAGCCCAAAAATGAAGCCCACCCCCATCCCTCCGTCATACACACACATACAGGAAAGGCAAGACCGTTGTAACCATTCAAGTGAATGATATGGTGGGTAAACCTCCAGGACAGTCACCTCCTCGACACGTTACACCTCATTCAACACAGGTAATTCCTCTCAAGCACTACAGTCCACTTGGTTAAAATCTGTAGGCACGCACACACACCCCTGCACGCCACACACACGCTCTACAGGCAGCACCTCAGGTCACGTTACTGCATAATTAAAAATAATAATAAAGGTAATGAATACATCACAATGATACTCTTAGAGCAACAGAGGTCTGAGGCACTCAGGGCAGAGAAGATATTTTCTGGCAAATTTGGTATTTGGTAATACACTAGTCCATTTCTATGAAGCACTAACCTCTTTCCCCCTACTAAACTCTGCAGTGCCAAGGGGAGCCAAGGGTACACGGTACCTCATATACTTGGGTCTAATGTGGCAACAAATTCACCAGACGCCTTGTAAAAGGTGTATTTTGCGCCCATGATTGTATGATTTCATGTCTGCATTGGTTTAACTGTTTCTTGCATTAGAGTGGTGTAACATGAAGTCTGCAATGGGGTCTGAAAAAATTTTCCATTGCAGTTCAGACGAAAACAAAATAAATTCCCTCAGCAAAGATACCAAAGATGATGGAAAAGAAGTGCGCATAGGAAAAGAAAGAGAGAGAAAAGGAGAGGATTAATCAATCCATACACCTTAACATGCCAGTTTCCAGCTTATCGTGACCCATTAACAAAAATTACAGTGGTATATATGCCAATATTGCTCACTCTATACCCAGTCGGAGGAAAAAAACAAGATCCATTTTTGTAGCTGCCCCCCTCAGACCGTCCAAAACCACAAAAATAATTTAACTGAGGAGAGAAAAAAAAAAATGACCTGTTCAACAACTACCAAAAGAAAATGAATACAGCATTGAAGGTGTTTCATTTTCTCACGCTCAGACTTGTTTTGAGAACAGATGCTCACTTCACTGGGACTCTTGCAAATCCAATCCCCCCACAGCTTCTGTGGATGTAGCTTTTAAAAATGCCCCACACAGCCGACACACAGAGGGGTCCCACGAATCATGGGATCTTTTTGGTTCTTGTCTCATTCCTTCACCTGGGCAAGCCTACTGCAATAGCTTCACCAAGCTTTTGAGGCAGCAGACCGCCTGCAAGTACTGCTTCTCTGAGAAGCAGCCAATTCCAGGGAGCTGCATGTAAGACAGAATTTACTAATTTTCCCTGTAGGAAGCCCATACTATCAAAAGTCCATCAAGAGAAACAAGTCCTGCCACTAACACAACGTGTCACCTACAGTCGCAATCACCACAGAGGCATCAGCAGAGAGACGAGGACAGGATTAAAGGTAAGGAGAGCCTATTCTTGGCAACATGTGTGTCTTTCTCCCTTCTCCCTCCTTCTCATCTGATAAACAAACAAGGCCCAGCCCATTAGAACAGTATCTGCAGAGGCAGGAACAAATCTTTGGAACTAGAAATGCTTAAAATCTCAGGTGCCACTCACATACCAAGAGTGACAGGGCACACTGAAGTGGTGAAAAAAAACCTGGATCCCAAAAGATCAAGTCCCAGTGGGAAAGGTTACCCACACTTTTCTAGCTAATACCATGGCAGCAATAGATGCATTTGTGGGTCTACTTGGAAGAAAGGTGCTAAAGAGATAATTGAAGAAAAAAGAAAGATATAGCGTGAGTGTTGTAGGTAGGAGGAAAGCAGGAGATTCTTTAAATCCTTCTCTGCTTCTCCAGACAGTGGGTCAGGTTCTTCAAGATATTCCTCTTATCTACAATCACCGAGGACAAAATAAATGATGAAATCTCCCTATTCTGTACTTTTTAAAAAATGCATAGTACAGAGACAAAAAAAAAATCATGTATGTATCGTTCTGATCCACGTGCGCAGTCTGAACTATCACTGGGTCATGAAATGGGGACGAGTGCTGTCCAGCCGCCGGGTCAAGATCTCGCAGCCGGTATCGGTGACCAGAAGCGTGTGTTCAAACTGGGCTGATCGCTTCCCATCTCTTGTTACTGCAGTCCAACCATCAGGCCACGTTTCATCCTGCCAACCACCTAAACACACGAATCAGAGAATCACAGAGTTGTTACCGTTGGAAAAGACCTTTAAGATCGAGTCCACTCACAATCACAGTGCCAAGCCCACCATTAATCCAATATCCCTCAGCACCTCATCTATGCATCTTTTGAGTATCTCTAGGGATGGTGACTCCACCACTTCCTTGAGCAGCCGGTTCCCAATGCTTAACAACCCTCTTGGAGAAAACATTCTTCCTAATGTCCAATCTAAACCTCCCCTGGTGCAACTTGAACCCATTTTGTTGTGTCCTGTCATTCATTAATGGAGAGAAGAGACTGACTCCCACCTCACTACAGGTAGTTGTAAAGAGTGATCATGTCTCCTCTCAGCCTCCTCCAGGCTAAACACTCCCAGCTCCCTCAGATGTTTCTTAAGACTTGTTCTCTACATCCTTCACCAGCTTTGTTGCCCATCTCTGGGCACGCTTCAGCACCTCAATGTCCTTGTTGTAGAGAGGGGCCCAGAAGTGGACACAGTATTCAAGGTGCAGCCTCACCAGCACCAAGTACAAGGGGACAATCACCTCCTTGGTCCTGCTGGTCACACTATTTCCGATACAGGCCATTGGCCTTCTTGGCCACCTGGGCACACTCCTGGCTCATGTTCAGCTGGCTGTTGATTAACACCTCCAGGTCTTTTTCCACAGAACATCTCTCGAGCCACGCTGCCCCAGTGGTGACTTTGTGACTGGTCATAAATAACAGCTATCAGTTCCCCAGTGAGAAATTTTTTCAAAATCTGTCAACTATACAGAATAAAACCAGCATCCTATTCCATCACTACTTAATGGTGAACCAGTGTAGCCATTTCACTCTGTTGCCAAATTGCTCACCTTCGCAGATCATTGGTTCAATTGTAAATACATGACCTGGCTTCATGACTCCAACTGCCTTATTTTCTGCAATGAGATAAACACTCAAGTTAGAAAAAGAGATCTCATGTTAAGAAGGAGCGAATCCTTGCCCTAGAAGCATATACAGAGAACACCGTAAAGTCAGAACAGCTCTTCAGAGATGACCCATTCACTCGTCCATTTTTACTTTTACGTTAAGATTTCGTTTAGTTCTCTCCTCCTCCATCTCCTCCAACACTGCAATATTTACTCAAGGAGCTTAAAATTAATTGCTATCTTTCTCTCCAACAACTGGAGTTCAACTTTTATACAACTCCAGTTGTATAAAAACACTGAACAGATGTAATACAGGATTTTCGGAAGATTTGATGAAAAACATCCTTTAAAAAAAAAAAAATCAATAAAAATTAGAAGCATTTACGATATTCAGAGAAGGCTTGAAACCTCTGAATTTGTTTCCACTGAACCTTTAGTTCAATATAATCGCCAAAATATGACAGTGGTTAAGTAATCCAGTGATGCCATTTACAAAACACAAGTTGCTTCCTTCACTTTACTTTGGGTAATGGGGTCATAGTAAGGTCAGAGTAATAATGCCGTATGTCTTTAACATGAAAAGGCAGAGAATGTCAAGGTATCCAGGACAGTAACACTGGAACTTTTTGATGTTACATAAACCAAAAAGTTTATGTGGAGGCACACGAACAGCACATCTCCACGAATGTAGTTTGACTGAAGAAAGGCTTCAGCCCTTTTCCTCTGCCCTGTTGCACCACGAATGGCAGCAGAGCTTAGATCTGACTCAGCCTATCATGTAAGAGCTGGAACAAACTCCAGTAATGCACTGGAACAGTCAGCTCAAAGCCCCTTTGCTGCTGTAGACAATTTGCATCAATTCTTACATATAGAATCCTCAGGATCCAGTCTACTCTTATTGTGTAAATGTCTTAAACTGTCTAAATCACTGAGATGCTTTACAGATATCAAGCTGACACAACAAAAAACAAAACATTTTTCTTCTAATTAAAGGGTCTTGCCTCTATTTCCATCATCTGCTGGTATTCTTGCTCTCAACACTTAAGTTACAAGTCTTCTGCATCTGAACAATTCTTGTCCTTTATTCCCAGAAGTTTTCATTATTTTGTTAAATCATTTAAAGGCTTATAAAATGAGCTTTTTACTTTTAAAAATCCTTTCAGAGTAAGCCAGAAACAAGCTGCAGCTTTCATTTTTTCCCCTCCAAGAAGTCCCTCTGGTCTTTCCACTTCACTTTTACTGTGAATATGTATTTTAAAATATCAGAAAAACACCCAGCTGCTTCCCTTTTGAGAGGAAATATTTTTGGCCAATTCAAAACAAAACAAAACAAAACAGTTTTAAGTTCCCAACAGGCAGAAAAGATAAAAAATTCCCTTTTCTCAAGATTGCACTTAGTATTTTTGGTATTATCTGGTATATTTACAAATGGGTATAAAATGCACTTTATCTCAAAGGAAACCAAATTTTCTTCATTTTACACAACAAAAAGTTAAATACCGGGAACTGATACCCCTCTACCCTGGGATTAATCAATTTGCTCTGTTCTCTGAAAAAATAACTTGGGGAAATGACACGACATGACATGGAATGATAAGGATTGCTACATTATAATTTATAACTATAGCCTGTGTTAAAGCTCATTTGGAGAGGGGAAGGTGGAGGCATCTGTGAGGCCTGAGGAAATAAATATATGTCCTAGCAAAGGAGCTTTGAAGATGAAGTAAGTGTGAACTGTTTATCACTGCTTCATGATATTTATCCTTAGCTGTCCACTGGCACTTAAGCTTCTCTACTTTGCCTCTGTGGATGCCGTTTCTTAGTCCTGCTGGCAAAAATTGCATGGGGACATTGCTACTTCCAGAAACTAAAATACAGAACCTGCTGGGGAAGGGTCATTCCTCCTCTGCCACACCACAGATTACAAGACTCAAATGAAGAAAAGTGAAACATTACAGGATCTGGATTCAGGCACAACCACGATCTATACCATTCAAGGCACCTTTTATTTACACCTGGAAATGGCAGTAAGTTTTTGCTTACACCTTCTAAAGACAGAAACACTTGCCCATTCATCTCAGATAAGAATGTCTAAGGGATTAGTTGGGAATTTGGGCAACAACGTTGAGTGCTTACCCAATACAGATGAGAGCTAACAGTGACCATTAGTGCAGCCACAGACTGTCTCAGTATTTATGTATTACATATTCACCTTATTTAGGTTCAGAAAGCATGCTATGGTCCAGAGTTTAGAAGAAAATTATTTCTAAAGCGCAAAAAAAAAAGTTAACTTGGTGACTTATCAAGCAACACGGCTACTTTAGTTGGGCACATTTATTGCAAACCACTTCTCATCTACAAGACAACCCCAAAAGGAACAAATACTCACTGGCATAATGTGGCACATTAGGAGCTGTATGGAAAAGTTTATGGATTCCATGTCCACAGTAGCTCCGAACCACTGAAAATCCATTTGCTTGAGCGTGTTTCTGAATAATATTTCCCAGCTCTCTGTACCGAACACCAGGCTTTACTGCAAAATTAAAGATACAGATGGAAATTTATGGAGCTTTCTTTCAATGCAACTAACCAAAAAACATTCAGACTAACGTCTCTGTAGCACTCATGGCTTCTAAGGCCATCTGTTCCAGTACCCAACTTCCTATGATCGCTTAAGCCACCAAGTACATAGAAGTGAGTGCAGTAACATGAGAAAGGGAGGAAACAGTCTCATATAAAAGAGATAATAAGAGAGAAAGAAGAAAGAAAACTCCTTCGCCTGAACACTACTTTCTTCCTTTTGTGGATGTCAGTGCTCATGTATTAAAAGGATGCTGAGGTTTGAAATCACAGACAACAGAATAATTTCCAAGTACTTGTTCACTTCTCATACCCAGATTTTCAGTGCTTCTGTCAGTGAATGTACAGACTATCTTTTAATACATGTTTATCTCTCTGCTACTTTGTGAAAAGTACACACAAATGAAGAGGGAAAATGATTATACGTTAAAGACCAAGAAGGAAAAAAAACAAAGGCGACAAAATGGGTATCTCCACTCTTAGACAAGATGTTTAGTGGCAACGCTAAAGCAAATAAGAATGTGCATATGTAAGACTAACTTCTTGATAATCCTTTCAGGAATCCTTAAAAAATAAAGGCTTTGAAATAGATGCAAATGGTGTGAAAAATTCACTTTGAGCACTTCAATACAGGAGTGGCAATACCATAAAACCAACAATTCCTCATCCATCAGCTACTGAAGAGGCCTACCAAAAGCAACTTTGAGTCACTAAAAAGAAAAAGAAGTACATAAATGCTATTTCAAGATCATTTGCTGCCCTCTGGTGAATGGTGCTCCTTCAGGAGACAGATGTTCTGTGGTCACGTGGAGCCATCTTAAGTAGAATACATATATATAGCTAAAAGTTTACATGACACGAGCCATTTAGTTCAATACATCACCAACTTAAATTGGTAAGCTGAATTTACAGGAAACCAAGAAATTTAGATTATGAGAATGTTGATGCTTTTCCCAAAGTAAAAAAAAAAAAAAAAAAAAGACATGGGAAAGATGGGGAAAATGTTATCTCTTGGTTTTGTGCTAAACAGTTGTGAAGCAGTACCATCTCCTTTGGGCCTGAAAATACCAAAACTCATCCCAGTGCAGCAAGAAGCCTTCTGCTTCTCTCTCATACAACTCTCCTAGTTAGAGCTCTGCTGGTCCAACACTAAGAAATGCAGGTGATTTAAAGAGTTAAGAGGCAACCCTTCTTAAAGGCTGAGAGACTTGCTGCCAGAATTCCTACCAGCAAGGAATGTCTAAAATCCATTTAAAACCTGTTACGGCATCTAAAAAAAAAAAAGGTAAATTTACGCTGAGAATTTAAGTCTCATTATAATGCACACAAAGGTGAATTTCTTTCATCATCTATACATCGAAGGCAGGATATGAAAGCTAAGACGTAACACATATAACACTTGCTGTAAAAATAAAGTATAGGAGCAACGATAAACATTATTCTGACTTAACTGAGAAAAACAAAGTGGTCGTTTCAGAATAGTAATCCCTCATAAATAGGCAATCTATATTCTTTGCAGCTCAACTCTGCAGTGTTTTCTTGATCACACAATGGCTACGTAAGATATCGTTCATATGGATTTTTGTCTTTTCAGCTTGGCTAGCTATCTCCAAATTAGTAACCAAAGTAAGTTCATTAATTTTATTTATTCACCTTTGATTAAACACAAGATAAAAGACTTTATATATTTTACCTTAAATTTCAGTCTTTAGAGGCCACAAATTGAGTAAATTTTAGTGGGGATTTCAAGGAGCTGCAGGGTATAAAAAATACAGATGTATGTATTTCCAGCGACTTGGGAGATTTTTGGTTTGTTCCTCTTTTTGTCTAAGAGAACTTCGTCTATTCTTTTGTAAACGCAGTTGAAGATGACATTCTCTAGCTATCTATCTCATTGATTGTCTCAATGAGGCTGTCCTGAGTTACATCTAAGCAACGCAATTACAGTTCTGTGGGTACTGAAGCGTATGTATTGGTCTTCTCTGACACACTCCCACAGCTGAAAATCAAAAGTTCTTAATTAGCTTGATGAAATAATCATCAAGTTTAGCAGGGTAGAGAAATGCATTTGTAAGTGTTCAGTGTTTTATCAGTTCATTGTGTAACACCATACAAACTATAGAAGAAAGCCACACTTTGGCTTTCAAAACACACTAATGGTAGGGGGTGGATCTAAACTACTCTGATCGAGGATGTCTTATTCATCTAACAGTCTGAAAAGCCTGTATCCATGTAAATATCATCATGTGTGGATCAGCTCAACATCAACTACATTTTCCCTGTCAACACTTCAAATAAAAGTTGCAACCACCACCCACAGAACTGTGCCATTTGAAGAATCACTATGTTATACAATATACATCATCTGCTGGTGACACACACTAACGCTTCTGTGTTCTACAACAGAAATCACTCCTGGATAATAGCAAATATGAGCACTTTTGTTTGAGAACCAAAACCAGAAGTCCTAGCCAAAGGGCTTACCTGCATCAATAGCTTGCATTAGGCACTCATAAGTTGTTTGGACAAGCCTTCTTGCACCCTCATCAACTTCTCCAACATAAAACGTTTCGTTCAGATCTCCATGGTAGCCATTACGATAGACAGTAATATCCACTGCAAAGAGTAACAGATATATTGTGATATTGCCACTATTTCTCACTTCTTGTCTCTTGATTTGTGAAAGGAAAAACACACATAAAAAAATCAGTATTGTAATTGTGAAAGTTACAAGACTCTTCCAGCAGAATTAATTCTCTCGTGCTCATCCTGTAAATTTAATAGTATTAATTACTAAAATAGCGTTTCACTGGTCAATGTTTTGATTAACAAAAAAAACGGGAAGAGAAAAAGACCTGACACCAATGCAACACAGACACAGCAAGCTTACGATTGGTTATCTAGGTAAACGTAAAGACAGGAAAAAGAAGCTCTTTGCTCCATGGTGATTTACCTACTTAAAATATTTTCTTAGAATTAATTCCAGCACTAAGAGGGAGAAATTATATTTTAAAATGTATGTAATCATGTTTTAACTCACATTTTAGCTTCAGTAATTTCGCTGCTTGTTTAGAATAATTTAATTCCTTTGCAAAAACTGTAATGCCAAAAGCCACTGCTTCCAGTCAAAAAAAGTAACATTTCATAGAATCATAGAATGGTAGGGGGTGGACGGGACCTTTAGAGATCATCTAGTCCAGTCCCCCTGCAGAAGCAGGTTCACCTAGATCAGGTCGCATAGGAATGTGTCCAGGCGGGTCTTGAAGACCTCCAAGGAAGGAGACTCCACACTCTCCCTGGCCAGCCTGTGCCAGTTATAAACATGTCTTAAACACTAAATACACAACAGCTTTCCAACAGTATTTCTGACTAAGAAAAAACGGTACTGACAGTAAATCTGTATTGCTGGCAAACATTTAAGAACGAAACTAGCACTGCACAAAGCCAATAGACCCTGTTGTGGATGCATGCATGTGCACAGCTATGCTGTACTCGCTGCATGATTGTGCGGGACTGCTGCAACATTTTGAGCAGTGTACATACCTAGTAACATTAACAACAGGGCTATATAAAAATCAAAACTCTGGTAACTTATCCAGGTATGTTTCCTGTGAGCTGTATATTAGAACTCCTTAGCACAGTGTCCAGAGTACTTGCTGCAAAGAGGCTATCTCCATAGGCCACGTGATTACTCTCTTGACGCTGCCCGATTTGGCCAGAACATCTCAGTTTGCAAAGAGATCAACTTTGTTTGAGAATCTGCTCCCGGGGAACACTATGATAACAAAATGTTACGATGATCTGCTTGAGGCAGGGAGTTGGATTACACACCACCTGCCAGTACCTTCTGAATGACTTTCTCCTGTGATCTTAAAACCTGGACTCTGACACTGACACCTTTTACTTAAAACTTTTCAGCCTGCTGAAAGCAAAGAGAAAGATGAGCACTTCCATTGAGATTGCTCACTAGGCACAGTCCTTATGAAGTACTTCTGACTCCTCTTTTGTATCTTGTTTTGCTCATTCTTTTAAAGAGGCTTTTGAGATAGTACCTGACCAAAAGGGAGCCTACAAGACTTGGAAGCCTTTGAGACAATGTGGACCATTCTGTAAGAAGACCCATTCAGCTACAAAACACAATGTAGACTAATTATTCCTCATCAAAACAAAGTAGAAAGCTCAAAGCCTGGGCAAGTGCAGTCAGGGCAGAGGAGTGAACAAAGGTATGACTAAACTCTATTATAAAAAGCAATGCCAGGAAAACTGGCAACAATACAGACCTATACAAAAGCATCATCTTTGAAATTAAAAAAAAAAAAAAAAGGATACGAAGTGCTTTGGCCAAATGGTTACAGGTACACCAGAGCTCAGATCTATCAGCCAGATCATGGCTGACCTAGAAAGGGGCAGCAATCATGAGGCTTGTTCTGAAAAGGCTGGTACTCACAGCATGGAGCTGTAACTTAGTAGCTATTATTGCATGTTAATATATATCAACTATCTCACCATCTAAAAGGATTCCAACCTGCTTCTAGAAGTAAGCCAAACCTTAAGATACACTGGGTATTTCTCTTAGAATCATAGAATTGATTTGGTTAGAAAAAAGACTTTTAAGACCATCAAGTCCAACAACCAACCCCATGCTGCCAAGGCCACCACTTAACCACTTAAGATTTCCAGAGATGATGACTCCACTATCTCCCTATGCAGCTTGTTCCAGGGTTTAATTACCCCCTCAGTGAAGAGGTCCTTCCAAATGTCCAATCTAAACGTCCACTGGCACAACTTGGCACAAATGTTTATAATGTAACAAATATCATTATTTTTTATCACCAAACCAAGAAGAAATGAACAAGAAAACAAAAAACAGCCAAACAAATTATAAAGTTATCCCTCACCACCCAAGAAGGTGTAAGTACCTTAAGTACCATGAATATAAAAGCAGTTGGTTCAGTCAGGCTGTGAGATGCTCAAAAAAAAAAAAAAAAAGGGGTACATGTTTTTAATATGCACCTATACAATGTCTCACCATCAGGACAATTTACAGTCATCATAATCATCATATCCTTAGCAAAATCCTAAAGATACAGAGCCATTTAATTAAGAATTCACATTGAAATGATCCAGTAATGTAATTCCATATACATTTTATTCACTATTTATACAGCCTAGGACAACTGGAAGTGGAATACTCAGGAACTACACTAATGCACTGACCAGAGTAGAATGACAAAGCTCCTAAAAGTGGACCGAACTTTTGAAATTATTTTATTGAACTCATGAATTTACACATGTAAAGAGCAAAGGTTAATTGGTAAATGAGAACAAAAGTCTCTCTTAAAAAGCTGTTGCAATTATGTTGCCTGCAAGTCAAACGTCACTTCACAGCATGGTTTAACTGGATAGAAGGTAGAAACATTGAAAGTTACCATAGCACTTACCATTAACAATATCTCCCTCCTGCAACGGCCTCCTGTCAGGAATTCCGTGACAGATCACTTCATTCACTGACGTACAACAAGACTTAGGGAAATTATAATAATTCAGAGGAGAAGGATAGCAATTCCTTGCAATACAAGCCTAAGTTAGGAAATACAATTTACACTTTACATTAGCAAGTTTTGTACAAAGCAAAAACATTTGTACAACAGCTTTACAGTAAGAATGACAGGTTGAAAAGCAGTGACTCTTGAAAATAAAATTCTTCAAGCATTTTTGGGCGTTATGGTATTTTGTTACACATTGTATTTCTTACCAGGAAGAAAATAAAGTTTCTTTAATTTTGCTTCTACTAATTTTTATGTTCAACTACCAATGCTGAAATATTCAGGTTTAAAATAATGTACAGTATTATTTGTTTATTTGTTCAGTTTTTTAAAAAAAACAGCCATTTTTAATGACTGCTTTTAAGAACCTGATCTATGACCAAGTATTTTGCAAACCACACAAGCTAGACAAAATAGCATTTAGCACCACTCTTTCAACCCTACCTTTAAAACCTCAAGCTGCTTCCTTTGCACCCCCTCTAATAACCTATTTGGGATTTCTGCAACACTCATGCATTTTATATGTACTTATATATACACATTAGGTGACAAAACGAGCAATTCTGGAAAAATGATACTGTCTTAAAGTTAACATTTATTATTTTAAAATAACAGTATTTTAAACCTCCAAAATGTTAATTAGGAATATTGGTCAGTATCAACAATCTGCCATGCAAAAGTTACCAAAAAACACTGAAGAAGAACAACACCGTTTAAACTACTAGTTCTTCCTATGAGACATTGTGCATAAGCAAATAATTCAGAGCTTAAGACAGTTCAAGAGAAACCTCGAGCCTAATTTACCCAAAGTTCCTTACAAAGATGACGGAATGGAACATCTCCCTTATGATGAAAGGCTGAGGGAGCTGGGGCTCTTCCGTTTGGAGGAGATTGAGGGGAGACCTCACTAATGTTTACAAATACATAAAGGGCAGGTGTCAGGAGCCAGGCTGCTCTCAGTGATATCCAACGGCAGGACAAGGGGTATAAGCTGCAACATAAGAGATTCCAAAGAAATGCAAGGAAGAATTTTTTCACTGTGAGGGTGATGGAGCACTGGAACAGGCTGCCCAGATGGGTTGTGGAGTCTCCTTCTCTGGAGACATTCAAAACCTACCTGGATGAGTTACTGTGCGACCTACTCTAGATGGTCCTGCTCTGGCAGGTGGGTTGGACTAGATGATCTTTTGAGCTCTCTTCCAACCCTTAAGATTCTGTGGTTTTATGTGAAATGCAGATAAAATGAACAGCAATGAGCAAGCTCTCTAACAAATTTAACCATAGGAAAATTGGCACCTTGCTACAGTGCACCCAAGTACCCTCAATTATCAGTTTATATGCCTTATAGAGAAGGCAGCAAAGAACAAAACAAAAGTACACAATTCAAGTATTTATGAAGAGTTAAGCTTGGAAAATACTTGAACATGTATTTCAAATACTTTGCTTGGATTGCGGCTCTAGATTAGCTGACTGCATCAAACACCTTGTTTCAGTTCTCTCTCATGCTCCTCTGTTCTGATTTTCAATCGTAAATAATTAAACCTTTTCGTCTGTACACCCTAGCCAACAACACAGAGCACAAAATGTCCATGACTTACATATGATGTTCTTATATAACAGTATCTGTGGGGTAAAAAGTGTTGAGAAGAAAGAAAAGTATATGATGCTGACCAAGAAAACAACTGAAAATACTTAGAGGGAATATGAAGCTGGAAATCACAGAAGGAACTGATCCAAAGGTAGGCCTAGTGGTTCCTAACTCGTTTTTAATCTCCCATTGCCCTGTTACATATTTCCAACATCTGCACTACCCATTAGCTTCAAAATAAAGATAGGAATTCAGGTAATGAAAAAACCACACGGCAATCACTCACAAATAAAGAGACTGAAGAAAGTACTTAAAAAAGCCAGACAAACAATAAGAAACCTTACTAAATGGACAGCGTGATCAATTTCTTCAGTAGTTACACCTGCCTTCACCATCATGGCAGCAACATCCAATACTTCTCTAGCAAGCTGCAAATGAAACAAAAGTACTGATTTAAAATAAAACCAGGACTACTCCCTCGAAGATTAGCAACCCATTTTCTACAGCTACATCAAGATTGCAAGGAAAGATGGGTAGGTGAAGGCTCCAGAAAGACTTAGAGATGTCTACAGGTTATATTAAAGAAAAGCTCTTGTAAGATGTGAAAATAGCCCAATTCAGATTTCTACCCCAATTCCCTTGAATACCATAAACTTACATCAGAACATCTAGTTACATTGTAAAGTTTAATTTTATGCACAACAAAATCAATACAACTGGACAGCTCTTTTTCAGAAATTGTTTACGGATGGAGCCCTGTTTGCTTTTAAGTATTTACTTAGTGCTAATTCTAGGCATGGAAAAAAAAATTCTGTTCTCATTTATGCACTATAAAATATATTCTTAGCAGTAACTACATTTCAGTCACAGATTATCTCATTAATAACAACAAAGAAAACAGATAAGTCATCTTTCTTCTTGCAAAACAGTTAACTGTGTATTGGGAGTCACAAGCAGAGAAAAAGCAAGAAAATGCCACATTTCCCCAACTATTTTTCAGTGCTCAAAAGTGGTTTGAAAGTTTGTACTCTCAAACGTGCTGTCCCAAACTGGTAAGATCACTATAGATTTTTAAATAATAAAGGCACTTTGTAACAAAAACAAACTCTTGCCATACCCTACACACTACTCGCATTCCTTCTATGTCCTCAGATGAGAGTATTTTTATTTGAGAGGTTCCTTTTAATGCCTGTTCCGATTCAGACATTCCTGAAAAGAAAAAAAGGGGAGGAGGAAAAAAAGAAAAGAAAAAAAACACGTTGTAGAGAGGAGTGACTGCTACACATGTCCAAGCAAGCAATTTACCTAGCCTACCAATGGCAATAGAAGTAGGTATTTTCTCAACACAGACTGAAGTAAAGAACCCACCAAGTCACAGGGTTATCATCATTATCCAGCTTAACGTGAATTCATTAAGCCTTCCACAATATGGTAATGCCCACATGTGCTCAGGAGTCCTGTTTTCTTACTGCATAAAACCATCATGTCCAGTTAGTCAAAACACAGCCTTAAAAAAAATCAGATGTACAAGGAAATAAGTTTATTCATATTAAAGTCAGTCTTTTTTCAGCTGCTAGTAAATAGTAATAAATACTATTATTTAAGAGTCAAAGAAATATAAAAGCTTGTGATTAGCTCTAGGTATACTATCACTAGAATCAGCTGACGAAAAAATTCTTTCTGCCAAATTCAGTGCAAGCTCAGTTTCATAGTTGAACGACCCCCTAAAAGCCAGTATTTTGTGTTGTTTAAATAATTTACATTCTCTAAAGAATAACTAAAGAATGGTTGAAGATTTAAAAACAATTCTAACAGACTTCATCACAGCTTTTTTTTGGTAGAAAGAGCAGAGCACCAATACCGATACAAAAAACAGGAAAATGCCAAAACAAACTAAAAAGCAAGTAATTTTGAATGCATTCTCTCTGTGTCCAAACATAGCTGGAATTCATCTATATAATTTTTCTGTTGGGGGTTGCTTACTGCAGTTTTGTTTGGTTTTGCTATAAAATAACACATATCGAATAGATGCT
The DNA here is from genome assembly GCA_013401255.1 of Urocolius indicus. NCBI lineage: Eukaryota > Metazoa > Chordata > Aves > Coliiformes > Coliidae > Urocolius > Urocolius indicus. Next base: position 25,600 of record WBNH01011846.1, read on the forward strand.
GATGCCACTGAGAATGGCTTAGCAGGATTCACCTGTGACAGACAACTTACTGCCGTTTGTTATGCAGTTTACCGTGGGACTAGGACTTGCATAGTTTGAGGTTTTTTCTTCCCTGAACATCTTTGAAAGAAAACACGTGACCAACTTTGGACTTCCAAAAATATACTTGCAACAATTATTTCTGAAAAATCAGTAAGTTGATGTGGGGGATGAAGAGGTTTTTTTGAGAAGAACACATAAAAGCAGAGACTATGTTTCTCAGCATTTCCTTCGTGCCTTAAAGGCTTTTTCAATTAAAATAAAAATAGAAAGCAAACATAGCATCCCATAACTGTCGTTTGTTTCAAGTTACCTAGTGGGTGATCAGCATAATCCGGCCGCTGAATGTAACTTGGCACAGGTCTTGTTGGCGTCTAAATAAATGATAATCAAAGCTGGTTAGGTAGCAAGAATACTTATTTCAGTCACAAAAGATAGATGCAGCAAAACTAAATATGGTGAAATATGTAAAATTCTACTTAGAATTTTGGAAGTATGCAAACTCTGAAACAGTTCCAATTTTCATTTCTCAAAGGTTCTCCTGTTACTCTTTATTGCTATTATATTTTACAAACCTCTAAAAGCCAACTCCATAGCTCTGTAAAAAAAAAAAAATCAAGCTTTTATGTGTCAAGTAAATTAAATTTGTTTTATAACATATTGTCCCCATTAACACTGTAGTGTTTATTCAGCTACTTTCCAGACTGCAACCATTCTGAATACATCCATCCTCTCTCTGTTTATTAGGGTTTATTAGCAAGATTGTTATTTCTAATCATCACCCTAGTCATTAGCACTTTTTGTTACAGTTTCATTTGCATCAATCCTACAGCACTTGGAAGACAAAAAAGCAAACGTTCAGCAATAACACTACTAAATTACTTGGCCAGAGATATATCCAAGACACTCTCTTCAATAACACTACCAACACATATGGGCTCAGGCTCAGTTAATCTGTTCTCTGATGAGCCTGTAACAGATGGAGAACACTATAGAGAGGATGCCACAGGGGCAACATTTCTAGCACAGGCCCATCAGAAGACACATGTAAACAGAATGCTATTATTCCTGTAAATATTTTGTCTTATTCCACGTACAGACTTGTACCAATTAAAAAACACCACAGCTATACTGAGGTTGTCTTCCAAACCCACCTTTCCACAGGTGAAAATGATACAGACCTCAGTCATTCTTCACCATTCCAGTACTGGAGAGTACTATAACCTCTGTTCCATCAGCAGAGCTGTTCATCAGCTTACTCACCAGGTTATTTCAAAAGATTTACATAAAATAATAGAAAATAATTTACTTAAATACTAAATTAATTCATCTGAGTTTTTCCTGAGACCAGTTGGTCTATTATTGGTTAAGAACCACAAACATCTAGGAGAAGATCTCATCTGAACTAGTAGCAGCATTTTGAGGGGTAAACATCAAAACGTACAGCCAAAAGGTACGAGCGTAATCCTGCTACTGATGTGTGTTACCTCACAAGCACTTCCTTAATTTTTAATACATCAAGACAGATCAAATCAAATCAAAATGAACTGCAATAAGGACATAGTCACACAATGTCCTTGCCATCAGGTTCACATTGTTTAAGAAGCTTTCCTCTCTCAGCTAAAATTTGGGAGGTAATCAGGTCAGCACTGGTCTATTAGCTGCCACAAAATGTAGCAGTGCTGCTGTACAGAGTGACACTTATTGCTTACCAGTGGATAGTGTGGCCTGAGTTTACCAGTATATCGATAACCGGACCAGGGATTTGTGTTCACGTCACCTTCCAGGGTCCAAGAGGAAACTTCACGCTTAGCTTTCTCATCTTCTGAAAAGACAAAAAAAAAAAAAAAAACCAAAAAAAAACCAAACAATAGTGTAGTAAAATCAGTCCTACTAAGAACTGTGAGGTCCATGAAGTGACTTAGATGTACCTAAGTCTAGATTTGACTCTTCCTGGCACTTTAGATACTGATATATGAAAGTGTAAGTAGCAGTTATCTTTTTGTGTTGCTCTTAAGTTTTTCACATCCTGCCAACTCTGTTCAATAGCTAACTGAGGAATGTCAAAAATACAGTAGTGAATGCATTAAAGTGTAGTAATTATTTAAGTTGCTCTTTATTTGTAGCTGTAAAACACAGCTCTCTGCTTGTTTTCATTCTTGGGAAAAAGCATATTTCTACAGAAACACCCATTATCCCTTCAATTAACACTCTTGCACTGTAGACAAATGTTCCTTTTTTGTGATTTCTCTTCACATTTCGTGACAGAAATGACCCAGGGTGGGAAAGAGGGCATCCAACTGTTAGTTTCAATATATGGAGCCTACTACACCTCCACATCTGATGGAGAGAGAGCATGTGTTGCCGCCTTTGCGTTTCAGGACTGGCAGTGCATTCACCTTACAAGATGGGTCTCAGTCTACTGGAGGTTTCTAGTGCTCGCAACCTTGTGAAATTCATGCCTGATGTAGTCCAGTGACTGAATTCATTCACGAATAACATAGCCCTAACAGGACAGATTGAAGGTCTTTACATAAAAAACTGAAACAAGTAAATCGTAAGCATCACCAAAAGGAAAATTACTTCCTCCAAAAGAGCAGGCAGGGGTTAAGAAATAACATGGTAGCATTAATCTTTAACTCATAACCTGATAAGTCTGTTTTCTCTTTTCATATCTCGTATCTTATAAGAACAAAGAGGTGACAAAAGGTCTGCCACAGCAAGCCCTAACATGAGTTCCTCACAGTCCCTGTGGCTGACATCTGAGCCATCTGCTCGTATTACATTCAGTTAAGGTGAACCACTGAGAAAACTGAGAAAATATAAAGTTTCAATGAAGGGTTATTTTGTACTCCCTTGAGATGTTTCAGTGCTTTGCTGCATTGCGGTTTTGTGGGCTCTCAGATCCAAGCCAGCTCAGCTTGGGCTCAGCAGTTATCCAGGATGCCAACAAGACCATGGATTTGGTGGAATCATAAAATCCATATCCTGTCAGTTAAACTTAATCATTAGAAGCCTGCTCCAGAGGATTACCACAAGAACTAACAAAGCTAGTTTCATATCCACACAGGTACAAACTAATAGTGTACAGACTGCAAGTGTGAACTATGAATGAGGTCCTCACACCGGGAAGGCAGAAAGAAGGAAAACATATGTAATTGTCTGTACTGCTCCAACCTATTAACCATGAAAGATGGTTAAAAGTAGTTTTATTGAGTTTTAAGAAAGGAGGAGGTGTATAAGTTACTTGAGGATTTTAATTTCTGACACTTTTTAAAACCCATGTCCCTTTCCAGGCAGGGCTTGATTAAGATGGGCAGGGAGATGAGGGAGAGGTGGCAAGGGAGGCAGAACTGTGGTCTGCTTTCTTTGTTTGCTTTTAAACTCATGGATTATTTCTACTGCTCAGGTAAGGAAGAAATTACCAGTCTACTAGTATTTCTGTGTCACAACTACCAGTTTTGACGAAGGCATACTCTTATTACCTTGAACCAATCTCAGCACAGTCCTAGCCATGATACATCCTCCTATCAATGGCTGCATGAGTGCAAAAAAAAACATTTTCCTTTTTTTCTTTTCCCCAAGGGGGTACACCCCAAACGTACAGCACAGCTGCACTCTGACTGGCTCACTTGCATGCCAGCAAGTATCTAATCACAATGACTTCACCAGAACCTTCCTCACTTCACTGCCTTTTACTAGCTAAGACATCAAAATACTATGATGGGACAAACCTGGCAATGCCTTACAATAATGGTTTATTATTCTCCTTTCCCTTTATTTCATCATCCCTCTTTTTGTGTTCATATACCTGGAAACATAGCTCAAGGAATACTTCAGGCAGATAGAAAAGGGAATAGGAACAGACTGCCTCCAAAATTTTACATAATCTTTAGATTAGCAGGAACTGGAGAAAACTTCAGATGTGTGGAATCCACTGGAAAAATCCATAACACTCTCAGGTGCAGAATTACAGAACAGTTGAGGCTGTAAGGGACCTCTGGAGGTCACCTAGCCCACCCCACTGCTCAAGCAGGGCACCTAGAGCCATCTGAACAGGACAGATCAACATCAAAACAGTATTAAAATGGATTTTTAAAACTGTACTTACTCGCTCTTTTGTGTAATAACTTGTGAGTGGCCCAGCTTCCCTTAAAGCATTCCTAGAATTACAAACAAAAAAGATATATAGAGTGTTAAGTAGCATTATCCCAGCCAGACATGTCATCCCCACAAAACAGAGAAGCAACTGTATTTTAAAAGAGAACCAGAAGACTGATTTTATTAACCCTTGAGGCAACATGCAGTTGCAACAACAGAAAATACTACATTCAACAGTTTATGAGCCAGAACAGACAGAAAGCAGAGCCAAATAGATGCACCCATCACAGCGAAACACACTAATCTAATCCCACCTACTAATATTGCCCCCTCATTGCTTTAATGAGTAACTAAACACCACGGTTGCTCCAAGTTGGCTGAAAGAGTCTGTCTCCACACGAGATTTTACAGCATTGCAGCACGCAGGGTAGTGCTCCTTTTGTCTCCTACAAAACGTCATCCCTTGCTAGCTGCATCTTTTCTGCCACCTTCCCCAGCACAGGAAAGCAACGGAGGCCAATCAACATGACTGCTCTCTGCAGCAGCTCTGTTGAGAGAGAACTGGGAGTCCTGACTGATAATAAACTAAACATGAGCCAACAATGTGTCTTTGTGACCAAGAAGGCCAAAGGCATCTCAAGAAGAGTGTGTCCAGGGAGGTTTTCCTTCCCCTCTACTCTGCCCTGGTGAGGCCTCATCTGGAGTCCTGTGTCCAGTTCTGGGCTCCCCAGCTCAAGAGAGACAGAGAACTTCTGGAGAGAGTCCAGGGCAGGGCCACCAAGATGATCAGGGGACTGGAGCATCTTCCTTAAGAGGAAATGCTGTGGGAACTGGGGCTGTTCATCTTGGAGGAGACTGAGAGGATCTCACTAATACTCAGAGGTACTTAAAAGGTGTATGTCAAGAGGACCGGGCAACACTTTCCTCTGAAGTTTCAAGTGATAGGACTAGGGGTAATAGACAAAAGCTGGAACACAAACCCGCTTGGATGTGTTCTTGTGTGACTCGATCTAGGTGGTCTTGCTTGAGCAGAGGGGTTGGACTAGATCATCTCTAGAAGTCCCTTCCAACTCCTACCATTCTATGATCACAGGGGAACAAATGAAACAGATTAACGGGGGGCAAGTGAGGGCTACTGAATGGAAATAGGAAATTAAAGTAACCACAGACAATAGAAAATATAAATGGAAATGAAGAAAAAGAGTGACTGTGAAGGAGTTTCTTTTTCTCTTCTTCCCAAGCACAAATAGAGCAGTTCATGCAAGGAACAATGAGTTAGCAAAGAGGCAGATGGAAAAGGTTGACAGTTGGAGGAGAATTAAGCCTATAATGAAGGGAAGACATGGAAAAATGAGTTATTTAAGTAGAAAAGCTGCAGAAGGCACACTAAAGGTGGTCCTTTAAAGCGCTAATTAGGAAATTACTTGGGTTTATATAGCTGCAAGTCTGATTCAATGGCTATGTGCACTCAAAACAACCATTTGAAAACAGCTAATTTCAATAATTTATAATAATGACTGAATTTCGAAAAAAAAGAGGCAAGAAGCAAACTGTTTTGCTTTATAAGGAAAGACAATACTAATGCTGTAAACCTACCATCCAGAGCCAACAACTGATTCAACCTAAGGTATACAACAGCCAACCACCCCAAGACAATAAATCTGTAAACGAAGCCTGGTGTATAACATCCTACCCCTGCTTTATGATTGTTATTGAGCCATCTTAACTGTCTGCTCCTGTAGAGCCATCTTCTCCTCATTTGTCCTCAGTCTGGCAACCAGTAGTTATCAAATTGGGTCCACCAAACCACGCTGAAGTGGCACACAAGTGTTGCCTACGTTCAAAGAGCCCCTGTTGTGTGCTACCTCCAAAGCCAGGTGTTTGCTGTCTTCTCCTGCACCATGGACTTGAAGTCACCACATTCTCTGGACTGGTGCTACGTAATGGTCTGGGCAACAAGAGGCTTTGAAACCAACATTTCAGATTACCAGAGAGAACATCTCTTTGAACAAGCAACAGAAGGTTTTACTGTGATACTCGTATAACCCGCTGCATACACAGACCTTTGCGCTGCACCATTGTCTGTTTTCCGTTGGGAGAGCTGTGAGAAAAGGAGCAGGTTTTAACTGAGGTCTATTTTAAGGAAAAAAAAATGTAAAAAGCTAAAAATACTATTTCAAAGATACTACAACTGCCAGTATGTCTTTAATCCCCTTTTAAACACCAGGCCTCTGCTCTGAAGGAGGAGGATTACACAACAGAGGACTTAGAGGAGCTACAAAGACTGCAAATCTAGAATTCACTTCTCGGGACGTAAAGAAGCATTGGGGAATGAAGACATCAGCTGTGGTAATTGCTGGTTCATCCTCTCCTTCCTCATGAAATTTTGGGTGTATTCTCCAATGTCATTCCTTTTCCAACGCCAGTAGTCTTTCCTCTTTGCCATTTCATTAACCAGGAAACACCAGGCAAACCCCACATTGCTGACAGTATCATAACCTAACAGGCTTCATTTCGGCTTTTTATTTCCTGCAGCCGTAAACAACCCAAGAGGATCCTGCATAAGGCTGCCATATGTCTGAGTTTTCCCAAACATGTTTCCCAGATTTTACTTGCCCTCTATTTCCAGAGGAACAGCAGCTTCATCAGCACTACTACAGCATGGCTCCAAACAAGCTACTGTACTGGACATCCCAGACACGTGTGCTGTACGCACATCTATCGACTGCAGCACGTACACACTGCATTTTTGTAAGCTCAGGCGATTATCACACATGCAGTGTACCATCAAAGAATATCTCTGTCTTGGTCTGCCACTTTTGGAAGGTATTCTAAAGTATATGCTGCACATCCACCTACAACCCATGTATTTTGTGTAGGATCGGTCATATGCTTCCTGTAAGCAACTGACTTACTGGGTACACACAAACTATTTATATTCAACAACTTACTGCACAAGCACTACATTGCACACGCCTGCAGAGCTCTGCCTTGGCAATTCCAGATAAAAATATGGCAGCTGTCATCTCACAGGCTGGAGAATCATAGCTGAGGTGACAAAGCGCTACCAACATACTAATGCAAACGCCCTGACAAGCCAAGGAAGAAAGCCACTCTCTTTCTCCACCCGAGACGGTTTTGCTCTCCACCTAAGCCACTTTCTGGAGATAATTCTGCTTTTTGCTGAGCCTTCTCTGCCGAGTCTTCTCCTCTCAGCCTTCTGCTGAGATATTTAATTCAATCTTCCTATTCTCATTCCTACCTCTAATGATTCTCCCGTGTTCCCATGCCATATACAGATCTGGACAGAAAATTTCCAATGGCTAAACGAACAAAATCCAGGAAGAATATCCAGGTTGATTTTTAATATTAAAATAAAGAAATTAAAGATTTTTTTTTCTGATATGGTTGGAAAAAAAGGAACATATGACCTTGCACAGCTGTATTTGAAAACATTAATTAGCTTTAGGGTGGAAGTACACAGAAATAATATTAATTTGGCTTCAAGTTTCTTCGAAGGTTTCCTGGATTTCACCTCAAACACTACATTATCTATTAGTACGCCTGATATTAATAAGCCCATTCTTCTCACCTAAAGCATTTGTCTTTTTATTGCATGTGGTTTGTATTCAGCAATGAAGACAGATTTGGGAACACTGAAGAGGACTGAACAAGAAGGGAGGTCAAACGTATGAGAAAAAAACAAACGTGGGGGTGGAAAGACAAGTCCCACTTTGTTTAGAACAATCCTGAGTACAAGTATTCGATCAGCAAAAAAATCCACAATTGTGATTTTTAGACCCACAATTGTGGGGTTTTTTTTTAAATATGTTTATCAACATATTTCAACCTTTAGCAATGTCTCTGGCTTTAAGCCATTCTTACTCCGATCCCACTGATTCTACCTTTCAGAGAAGAGCTTAAGACAGTGCTCACTAGAACCTGTGTGTTTACCAAAAGGCACAACCAAGGTAACCAATCTAGAAAGATTCCTCTAAGATTACCTTGTGGAAGACATGTTATTTCTGTAAATAATTCTCACCTTAAGGATTAAGCCCAGTATCTATTTACTGGCTGAAATACTGACAGAATCATGAAGCATAGCAGAATTTGTTTTACAGTAGAGCGCATTTTCACTACGCAAACCAGGATCACTAACAAATACCTTAGGCTTTCTTTTTGTTTTCTAATCACATTGAAAGAACAAAGTCCTTTAAAAGAGTTATTGAGCTACTTCGCAAGAATTTTTTTTTCCCATGTTTATTATCATCTTTACAGTAGTAACAGGGAGCTTCTTATTCGTTTGCTTCATGTATCCATGTAACCTGATTAAGAGATAGAAAAGCACAGACAACAGCAAGTTGCAGAGGAGAAAAGGGTGCTAAATCAACCAAGATTAGGATACAACTTGCTCTGGGAACCTCTGATTGCAGAGACATAACCCAAAGGTCCCTTCCAACCCCTACCGTTCTATGATTCGAAGTTCTGCAGGCATCACAACACAGAATTCAAGGCATACTCATCGACTGTGTTTCTGAACTGCCTTTGCAAGGTAGCAGCTCGTGTAAAATTAGCTCTGTCAAATCTCGCTCTGTCAGTGATTTCCAGCCTCAAGGCTGACACTCTTCTTGAGGCTCCCCTTCACCTTCAGATACTGCTGCTTTATACAGTCTGGCACTTGACATTGTAAATACCCCTATCACAGCAGGTATGAAAAGGAACCACCCTACTGCACAGTTACTGAGAACTCAAATTCACGTGCAGTTTCCACAAAATTACCCCTCTACATCCACTCTGCTCATCATTTAGAGCCACTGTGATGAATTTCCAAAAACACCTATTCTACAAAAGGAATAATAATTAAAAAAAAAGACAACAGCTAAAACTGAGACTGTGGGACAGGTTGGTTGTCTCTTTGCTTGTCATAGAATCATAAAACCATTATGGCTGGAAAAGACCTTTAAGATCATCGAGTCCAAATACACTGTAATTATACCCTGAACTGTAATGGGCAAACACATCTAGGAAACGGTGCCAAGTGGCACAACTATATTTTTTAACTATTCCGAGCAATTTTTCAAGTAGAATTTTTAAGTGTCCTTTGCAATGCAAAATTGTCTTGGGTTTAATCGGAGATCATGTTGTTTTGCTTAATGAGAACTTGTTTTCAACCAAACCACCTAGCAGGTATGCGAAACAGAAGACAAAAAAAAATCAGTACAGCATGTAGCTTAAGAAAAAATATCAGGTTATGGGTTATATATATATATATATATATTTAATACAATATGGATTAACTGAACATTTTATCCATAAATACAAGTATGTCACTGAATGCAATTGTTTATACACTTGATGTTAAAATAAAAGTTGCCTCTTTCTAGCACACTGAATCCTATTCTTCTAGGTGCAGTACCAGCCCCCAGAGACAGCCTCTGGCCTGAAAAACTGTACAAAATTCCAGAATCAGAATAAAGAGGAGACACGACTAGTCAGTTTTTCAGAATAGCTGAATATGTGTTTTTAGATTCAAATCTGAGGAGAGTACCTACATGCAGCACCTTTTTGTCAACAACATTGGCATTCTCCTTCATCTAAAGCCTCATCTCAGCCAGAGACTCCCGAGTCTCGTGACAGAGCCCCTCTTTTGAGGAAAGGACTGCATTTTAGAACTCTGCAGATTTACAGAGATATACCAGTGCTTTTTAAGAGTATCAAAGGAACAACGGACCAGAGACATTCAAACTGGACCATCCTTTCCCTATATTGAACACTAGCTGAGAAAGTCCACCCGTAGGAGTCTGAAGTTTTACTTCCAGAGAGTTATGACAGCTCAGTATTTGTGGGTCAACCACGCATTTACCACACACAGGTATTTATGGTGATTGATAAGCAATTAAAAATGTCAGCTTCCCAGTGAAGGAAATCTTGTTAAAAGATCTTCTAGGAGATAGCATCTGCAGAGTGCCATTTATACCAAAAGGAAGCCGTATGTGTTGCAGTTGGAGCCAAGCAGCAGTTTTTAGCCTATTTTAGGCACAGCAAAGAACAGTGAACCAAGAATGAAATATGGCACTTACATCCTCTGGTCTGACATGAGAGAGGCCAAAAAATAGTTTTATCCAGGTCCACTGTTCTCCGCTCCCCACCCTCAACACACTCAAGGTGAAAGCGAATAGCGAAGTGGAAGATGGGACACCACCACTCTTCAGGATCACCATTTTTCACAAATCCCGATGACCTTGAGTATCCAAAGCTGTCAAAGGTGCAGGTCTAAGTATCAATGACAATGCGCCTCCCGGAAAGGTGTAAATCTATATATACAAACCCACTGAAAAAAACAAGAGCGACATTACTCTGCTGTCACTGGAATTTAACAAGTGATAACTCCCCCCAAAATGGAAAGAGCCTCATTGATGGGTATCCACCTTTGCAAGAGACATGCTGTTGCCTCTATACAGTTGAGAGAAAACGTTTCTCTTCAAACACCTGAAACACTGCTCACACGCAGCAGCTTCACCATCTCATAGTGCTCACTTTTAACTCTATAACCAGATTGCTTGATACAACTGGGCCTCTTTGCAATCGACAGCAGTCGGGCAGGAAGGGATAACTGTTCTTCCCCGAGTAAGTTAGAACTACTATCCTGACAGCACTCTGCAGCCTCCACCTCTTGAAGAGAAAAAAAGCATCAAAGGCTACTGACTTTACAATAAGAGAATGTTTCTAGGATGTGGCTGAAACAAGTATTTCTGATTTTGGCTGGGGAAATGCCCCGACACCAGCATCCAGTCTACACCACAGAAAACCTCACACTGCTTTGTTTCGTTCAAGACACACATAGTATGAGAGAGGAAGCTTTCATGAAAGCAGCACAAAATTAGTGATACAAGATCAATTTACAATTAGAGGCTTGTATGAAAACACTAACCAGAGATCTCAAGAACAGTTACTATTTTCCCTCTGATCGTTGTTCAGCAGCTTGCAGAAGGCATAGAAAAAATGTAAATTGTCTGTGTATTTAAAACACAAATTGTTTACGTACACTACATATAATTTACACTCAGGTGAGATGTATCCATAAAGGCAGATTTCACAACAGCAAATTCATCTTAATATCTTGCTATAAGATGATAAATACATGCAACATTGTAGTAAGTCCCTACAAAAGAGAAAGTAGTGAAAGTACTTGATTTACTAGCCTAAAAGAAGATTACATTAAACAGCAGACAGAATCCCTCAGGGGAATATTCCTTCTCATTACACTTTGGAGTAAAAGAAAAAAAAAAAACAGTTAAAATGCTAGAGTTCATGACAGAACCTCAGAGCTCCACTGGTGCCAAAATCCATCCTTACTCCATTAACAGTTCAAAACCTCCCTGCTCGGACAGAGGCCTTGGCCTCCTTTCCAACCATGACCCACAAGCACAACTGTTACTCAACAGCTCTATCCAGTTTCTGAGGTGCATAACACCCGGTGATGAAGCCGTGTTGGCTCAAAGGAATTTCAGAGGATGTCAAATCACTTCAGAGTAAGCATTTTTAAATGGGCACATTGTTGAGGTGTGCTCTTTTTGATGCAGAAAGAGGGGAAAAAAATGAATGAACAGAATAGTGCTCTCCCTCAAGGAAGTGAAAACAAGTGATAAATTCACTGGGGAAATCACTGTCTTGATACAATCTACTTGAGAAGTTCACTTCAATTGTCTATGTGCAGTGATGACAAATAATGTTTAATCCATCTCCTCACAACACTGAGATTCTCAGTCCTACATCTCCTGCATTACTTTTTCTTTGCAAACTATATTTTAGTGTGTATAATCCAAACACTTTGCTCCACACCGGTTACCTTTCTACAGCAGTTGGAAAAAATAAACTCCTCCAAATTTTTTTAGCTGTGGTTGGAGATTTGGCCGTGTAAATGAGTGATCACAGGCTTCCAGGCAAATTAATTAACCTGGCATGCCTGTTAGTACAGATTCTCTTACCCCTCACAGAGACAGCCGGTAGCTCGTCATTGCCACCCTGCACTCAGCCCAGAGGAAGGGCCTGCACACCCGCAGCTGACACCGCTGTCTTCAGTACGGCGTGGCTGACTTTATGGCTATGCCAAGCTAGGCCACAACAGGTAAGCCTGCTATGCGACAGCATACTCCTGAAGCACTGGTGTTTTCTTACCTGATCCTGCAGGGCACGGCTGTGGGGAGCTACGTCAGAAAAAAAAAAAAACCAAATGGTTTTCTTCCATTACAAGAAAACTCTAAAAAGCCCAGAAGTGGCTCACCAAAGAAGCTGGGCCAGCCTAATGGAAAGAGTAGAAAAGTTCATCCTTGGATGGAGGGAATAGGACCCTGCCAGCTATAGTGCAGGCTGTGCTACGAGGTGGAGTAACATCCTAGGTCCACTCACTAGCTTATTTAGCAGTTGCTTAAGGGTTTAACACCACAATGGAAGGAAAATCACCAAAGAGAGAAGTTTAGAAAAGTTTCCCAAATGCTAACGAGTCCAGTACTGTTAGCTGGAAGTTGCTTAAGTTCAGGAAAAATTTCCTGGCTCTTAAGACTTCTTTGCCTACCATGCTCATTTGAACAGGTTGTCATCCGCAGCTCACCTACCCTCCTGACTGTGCTCACCAGACAGCAGTGGAACACAGGCATTATCTTCCATTGTACACACCAGATGACAGGAAGATCTGGAACTTCAGGGCAGCCTGTGCTGGGTCCCACAGCAGCACTATGGGGGGGCCTGAAGGTCCTCACTGCAGGCTGAGCATTGGGACTCTTCTCTCAGTGCATGACATTTTTTCACACGTCTTGAGAACAGGCTACCATTAAGTTCCTTCTCTCTTCCATAACACAGGTCACCCAAAAACTTCAAAACACCTTCTGTACAAGGAATAACTCTGCTTACCTGCTTTAGGGATCAGGACAGCACAGTAAGAATGAACAACACATCCCAGGTCCCTCAGAAGTAAGATGACTGGGATTCCCAATTTGGTATTTTATTTTCTAGGCAGGATAGCTTTACAAGCATGTAGTTGGTTACCCAGTTTATTTCAACAAGCTAGTAAATATTTTGGGTAATTCTCCTTTTACCTTACAACAGCAGTAAACATTTCAAAGGATGTGAACCTAATAAATAGATATCAAGAATCTCTGCAGCCTACATAAAATTATCTGAGTTGGAGTTGGGACAGAGAAGACTGAATATGTTACTAGAACTCCTCATATAGACTTGTTTGGTCTGCTAATAAATGGTTTTATCATCACCAACTAATACTTGTATATGCTGAAGATGCATATTTGAGGAGTTGTACATCAGATGTCAAAATGAGTAGTAAAAAAATGCAAAGTAAATCCTACAAATCAGCTATAACCACCACACAGGAACTAAAGATACAGAATCACCAGAATAATTTTAAGCTGCAGGCTATCTAATTTAGCATTGACTCCCAGTATCTGGCACCAGAGACTATGCAGTGGGTGTGTTACACGCACATGAGAAGTCTTCCCTTAGCCCCATGCAAACCATCAGTTCATATCCTGACTTGGAAAACAAAAAATGTCCAATTATAAAGTTCATCTAGCTGATGTAACTGAATGATTTTGTTAAGTTTCTCTACAAAACATGAATGATTGTACCCTGAATTGTGATTCTGACAATGATGTTCACTGTTAATCTCTGAATTGAAGACACTCCCTCACTGAGGTTGTCGGAACTTTCACATCTGAAGGATTAGGCTATGTGTTTTACTGTGCATTGTAAAGTTACTTAAAAAAAAAAACACAAACAAAAAAAAACCCCAATTCAGACAGACATCAGACAGTCCTTTTTGTGTAAATTAAGGACCAAACTACGTTACCACTGTGGTAACAACTGAGGATAGCTGAGGCCTGGAGAATATGTTTAACAGGAGTTGACGGCTGTATGACAACCAGCCTAACCTGAATCTCCCTGTTTGGCACCCTTAAAGTAAGATATCGAAAGAGAGCTAAAAACAAAACAACACAACAAGAAAGAACGGATGAGCACCAAACCATTTCCCCAAAAGCTCGTATTTAAAGGACACAGAAAAGCTGTTTCTTAGAGCAACAAGTTTCCTGGCGCTTATCAAAGCCAAGCAACTCCACGGCACGAGCTGATGCCGACAGGGAAACGCACAGGGTGGAATCTGATGAGCGGGTCTCACTTGGTCCCGCTGACGCCGAGAAGGGGCCGGCAAACCTTCGGGATAAACGTGCACCCTCTCACGAAGGCGACGGCTGCTCTGTGGCAATCCCGTCGCGCACCACCTCCAGCCACGAGGAGCCGAGGGGCTCCGGCCCCACGCCGGCACCCCCCGGGCTTCAGCCGCCTCTCCCTGGCTCCGGGCGGGGGAACTTTCTGTGAGGACAAACACGGCGGGCTCTGCCCGCCGAAGCTCGCGTGGACCTCGCGGGCTGGGCGGTACAACCCGCGCACGAAGGGCCAGGCCGGCGCAGGCGAGCACAGCCGGCTCCTCCGCTCCTCCGCCCCGCCGCGCAGCCCGGCCCCTGGCTCGCGGACCGGCCCCGTTATGCCGCCGGGAGATCTCGTTATTAATAGCGCGCCCACCCCGGCCGCGCGTTCCGTGTCCCGAAGCCCGGCAGCGCTGCGAGCAGCCCGCCACAGCAAAACCCGGCCCGCAGCGTGGGGACGGGCGCGCTCCGCTGGGGCTCTCGGGGCGCGGGGGCAGCGCGGGCGGCCTCACCTGAGAGCAGAAGTAGGAACCCTGGATGCCCAGCTTGAGGCAGGTCGGGCACTGCAGCTTGGCCTCGCTGCTGCAGCCGGCCGTCTCGCAGACGCGGATCTCCACCGCCGCCATGCTGCTGCCGGGCTGCTACAGGCGCGGCGCTGGGCGGCGAGCGGCGGGGGAGGAGCCGCCGCCCGGAGGTGCCGCCGGCTGAGCCGGGCGGGGAACGGACGGGAGGGGGGGAGGAGGAGGAGAGGAGAGGAACGGCGCTGAGGGCGCTCGGGGCCGCGCCGCGCCGCGCCGCGCCGCTCAGCTCCTCCCCTGCCCGCCTCTCGCCGCCCGCGCAGACGTGGCAGCACGCCGCGGGCTGGCGGCCGCAGCCGCAGGTGCCCTGCGGCAGCCGCCGCTTCCCGGACACGGAGGGAGGTAAGGGGAGAAGCCAGACCCCTGATTCCCCGTCTCCTGGCTTCAGGTTTCGTCACACGCCGCCCATCAGTTAATTTGTAAAAGGTGTCTGAGACCTCTGTTCTCCTTTCGTGTTGCCGTTACTGAGCAGGATCCTCATGGGCACGCACGTTTTGTGTCTCGTGAGACGTGCGCTGGGGTTCACTGTATCGCCTTTCCGTCTGACAGCGAGGAGGAAGTTCCTTGTCTTCAGTTCTTGTGGTTCCCATCAGTATCCCAGTCTTTTCAAGCATATCTTCGTTATTGTGGAGCACAGGGCAGGTCTGTAGGGCTGGCTGTGTACTTTATAATAGTTCTTTCGCTCTGTTTTTAGTTGTCTTTTGGGAGAGAGAGGAACCACCACAAATTTGGTAAGGCAATAACTAAAATCAGAAAAGTAGGCTGCAGAGTCGCATTATCACAGGAAGAACACTTTTTCTTCTTGGAAAGATTAGATGCCAGTGACATGTCATAAAAATAAATGTCATTAATGCATACATTATATTTCTGTCATTTACATCTCAAAAAAAGGATAGTGCTTTTGCCTGTAAAGCTAGCTGCTTATGTTTTCTGAGTATTGATGTCAAAGTTACTGGCAATACGTACTAAAACATCTCTAATTTCACTGCCAGACACTTTTTACTGGTTCCTAAATCAAGTTGCATTTAAAAATAAAAGCTGGGAGATGCCTATGAGTAGGAGAATAGCTGCAACAGACTTCAGAACACATTACTGCTAGAATCAGGCATTAGTGCTGGGATCTCTCTCCTGTTTAAATTTTAGTTGTCACCCCACTAGCTGGCAGGCACAGCCTATGATTTCAGTCAAAACTTTACAGGATCAGATTCTCTCTGCTTCACGGAATCACAGAATCTTAAGGGTTGGAAGGAAGCTCAAGAGATCATCTAGTCTAACCCCCCCCGCCAGAGCAAGATCACCTACAGTAGGTCACACAGGATCTCATTTAGGTGGGTTTTGAATGTCTCTAGAGGAGGAGACTCAACAACCCATCTGGGCAGCCCGTTCCAGTCTTCCATCACCCTCACAGTGAAGAAGTTTTTCCTTATGTTTGTTTGGAACCTCTTACATTCCAGCGTATGTACCCATTGTCCCTTGTCCTGTCATTGGACATCTTTGAGAAGAGCCTGGCTCCATCCTCCAGACATCCACCATTTACGTACTCGTAAACATTAATGAGGTCACCCCTCAGTCTCCAAGATAAAGAGCCACAGCTCCCTCAGCCTTTCATCATAAGGGAGATGCTCCATGCCCTTCATCGTCTTTGTGGCCCTATGCTACACTCTCTCCAGTAGCTCCCTGTCCTTGAACTGAGAGGCCCAGAACTGGACACAATATTCCAGATGTGGTCTCACAAGGGCAGAGTAGAGGAGGAGGAGAACCCCTCTCGACCTACTCACCACAGCCCTTCTAATATACCCCAGGATGCCATTGGTCTTCTTGGGTACAAGGTCACATGGCTGGCTCATGGGCATCCTGCTGTCCACCAAGACTCCCAGATCCCTTTCCCCTACACTATTCTTTTAAGAGTTCGTTCCCCGGCCTGTACTGATACATGGGGTTATTCTTTCCCAGATGCAAGACTCTACACTTGCCCTTGTTGAATTTCATTAGAATTCTCCCTGCCCAACTCTCCAGCCTGTCCAGATCTCATTGAACGGCAGCGCAGCCTGCTGGTGTGTCAGCCACCCCCCCTAGTTTAATATCATCAGCAAACTTGCTGACAGAGCCCTCTGTTCCCTCATCAAGGTCATTAATGAATACATTGAACAGTATGGATCCCAGTCGTTGGCTTCATTGTCTACACCAATCCTTCTTCTGATCTTAGTACACAAAATATTGTTATTTCTTGGCATCCAGATAACTCCCTGGAAAGTGTGATTCAAATTCCAAACTATAATCTCAGTATTTTCTGCAATTGTCTTTTACTGTTTGTGGTCTTCTTGCCCTATCTTTGATTAAAAATATTTGGATATCTCCCAGGCCAAAAAAAGAGGTTAAGTGAAAATTTCCACATACTAACTCCAGAACGGAAGACAACTTTTCCTATTCCTTTGTCAGAATAAGTGTAATCTTATAAGCATACCTGCTATCTTATGACAATGTAACTTCTACAAAGTGTCTCAGTAGCCCAGCTGCTTACAGGACCGAGGAGACAAATAACAAAGGATGTGGTCCTGGTTTGTTGTACGATAAAGACTTTCACTAGCATCGTCAACCACCTGAAGGAATTACATGCTGTTACTGAAGTATAACTGCAGGTCGACATCTGTCTTTCTGACAGTTCTCACCTTCGTTTCTCTAGTACTGATAATTCTTATATCTGCTCATTGTTTGTAGAAAGAGAACACCATCGAGAGTGAATTAGGAAACATTTTTAAGATGCATACAAAATACAAAGATTCCAACTATTCTTCCACAAGTGAAAATATCTATATATTGATTTATGCAGCTCATGCTGTGACAGCATTTAGGTCCCAGACTCTGAAGACAGGCAACCAACTGCCAACCAACATCATGACGCATCTTTAAAGGACACATTCACAGACTGTGATTTTACATGTTCCAAATACAAGTCAGTAGTAAAGGCTTGGTTTAACCTTTTTAAAGCAAAATGTTACTGAACAGGCAGAATCACTAGTTCTAAATGACCCATGTTGCTAGCAGGTATTGTGCCATGTACAGCTCACAAAAAAATCAGTGCTCCTTTTCCAAGTAACCACCAAATCAAGCTATCAAGCGGCGCAGGACAGGTATTTTTTTACAATCAAGTTGCAGCATTGTACCATTTAAAGCACCCTGAGGAGTTGTGGATGTAATTTACCTGGTTAAGCAGGGTTTACAAGTACTTGGTGCCATGGACGTGGTATAAGAAACCTAAAGCATACTGGTTGATCTAGTCCAGTGTCTTCTACTCAAATGTCATCGGCTGCTTCTGGATGAGATTTCAGTATAATTATGATCAATACTTTATGATACTTTGCCACATTTTATGAGTATTTTATTCACACATAATGTCATGTCTGACAATTTTTTCCTATTTGCATCTCTCAGTATCCTTACTGCGACAATGTCAGCATAAGTGCTCATTTTGTAGTGATTGACAATGACATAGGTCAGGAAAAAAGAGGAATCCCATTCAAGCCAGTAGACAGGGTTCTTTCTGTTACTCAGAACTGAAGTGCAACGTAAAAACACGCTGTTTGCCAGCTTACTTGGGGAAGTCAAGGATGCCTATCTCAATTAAACGACTATTACAAATTTTTAAAATATATGTAATTTAAAGAGCCCCCTAACTGAGGAATTAAACTTGATTGCTTGTCCTACTCAGAGTTTGGAAAGAACACAGACTGCATTTGCAGATCAACCTAGAACAACAAACTTGGAAAGGTCTGATGTAAGATTTATTTTGTTCTTGATGTGATGATTTTTACTTTTAAACAGCCCTTTATTATAATCCCCATTGTAAAAGAATATGTGGATTCTGTAGTATTTTAATGCCTTTGTTTTCCAGTTTGGCCTTGATTTTCTGATTCGATAAGTGAACCACTTTACAACTCCTGGACATCCATCCGCTGCCATTTCCCATTATCTGGTGGCACACTCATTCTCACCAGGGAAGTTCACCGACCTTTGCTGTGACCTTCTGTGAGTAGAGCTCTTTTTTCTCTGTCAGGCTTTTCATGTCACTTTCTAGCTGCCTGTCCCCTTGTGTCATAGACAAATGGACAGAGAGGCACATGAGTCAGAAATTTTTATAGCCTATTCACGATCCTTGATTTATGTCAATGCTGTGTTCCTGCTGTCCTCCCAACTCCTCCAAAGTGATGCAAGGCTGGGAGTGCATGAGGTTAGCAAACAAGGGCAGAAGGAGAGGTCGGCGGTGTCTCACGGGTCAGATAGCTGCTGGAACAAAGCTAGAGCAGCTGGCAGCTGAGACAGCTGCTGGACAGAAAGAAAATGGCCACAGAATTTGACATTATTTAATTAAGAGAGCGCCTTAGTTCACGTTCCCCCTCCTCACTTTGCTTCTGTAGGTTGCAGTAGTGGAGGCTGGGCAATCGCACTTTCTCAGTGAAGATCTTGGGTATAGTAGCTGTCTTCTGTTCTGGCTTACTGAAGACACAATTAAATGCCTCTTTGTTTAGCAATAGCTGAAACTGCAAAAATACCACCCAGGAGCTAGACCACATCCACTAGTGTGCACTATTACGGCTTGACCAGATGGTGCAGGCACATACTGAGATTCTCGTACCAAACGCAACAGTTATGTAGGTTGTGTGTCTGTATGCACATATTAAAAAGAGAAACAGCAAAACCATCACAAGTGCACAGAAAGACAAGTAATCTTAAAGATGGCCACCAAAGACATACTTAAAATGGTCTTCAAAAATCAAGCCCTTGTAGGAAATAATACCAGAAAAAAAGACAAACTTTTGGTCAAAGCCAGAAGAAAAAAAAAAAAAAGACAACTTTGTAAACATCCATTGTTGCATTATAGAAATACGTGACTCTATTTTTCCTCTTTAAAGGAGAAATTGTGTGGGATTTCAAATTCAGCTTAATTCCATACTTCAAAAGAGGCTCTGATATATTTTAAGCTCCAGCGTCACTCTTACTCCTTCCGTTGGTGGAGATACAAACTAAACTGCTGAAAGTCCCATTGCAGCCACAGTTCTGACCAGAGCAGGCTCACTCAACGCTCATTCCAAGCGTTCTTTCTCTAGTCGTGGTGAAAAGGAAGATCCTGTACATTCTTTTCCCTTTTTTTCGCTTGTTCAGGCTGCACTGCCTCTTACAGCATACATATTAATACAGTGGATCAAAATTTCTGCTGTGATTTAAGAATGTTTTTTTCTGAATTCAAGGACATTCTTCCGGTATCCAAGAATTTTAGCCTTTTTCAATAAGGGCATATGAAATTGGTCATTTATCATGGAAACAAGAACAAAGGAAAACAAGCTGCATGTTTTTAAACAAAATGATATTTTATAAAAAGCATTGGTATTTAACCAATAAGTTGCAAGCTTTACAAGAGAAACTCCGCTGCTCGTAATATTTGAAAGAATCCATGAATGTGTCTTGAGGGGATAAAAAAAAAAAAATATTCTTTACTATGGAAACACAATAAGAGTCACAGAGTGAAGTTCTGGTCCAATGAATTCAATGGGAATGTTACTGATATCAACAGGGATTTCACCCAGTTTCTGTCATCAAAGTCAAGGCCATTTAAAAAACAGACTTAATAGTAGTAAAGTACTAACAGTATTTTGTTTCCGCTTCAGAGACTGTGGACAATGCTACCGGACATTAAAAGTTATTTTTGTTTTCAGTTTTCAGAATCAAACTAAGAGGATCTGATTTTTTAATCACATAAAACACAGTGATTGTAAAAGTGTTGTATCACCGACGTGAGTGATCAGCTCCATTGCCACTGAAATCAGTGAGATACAGATGTGCAGATCAATTAGCTCTTATACTTGCACACCTCTGACTTTGATACCGTGCTTTGCAGAATTAAATAGATGTTCCTAACAACTACTTAAATTCACATTGAAAACTGACAGACCCCCTAAAGTGAGTGAGAATTGCCAAAGAAGAGATAGCCAACATTTTTCTGCTTCAGACTCTTCTCTTTTTCCCACTACAGCCTCAAAGGGTTTGATTCTGTGGCTGTATCTGTCATACTTCTTTGCCTTCTATCTTAATTTTCCTTTTAGTTTTAAGATGGTATCACTTGCAAGGCAGCCACTTCACTTGTGAGGATCTTGTTTATGTGTGTCAGTGACGCGAAGAAAAGATTACAGTAGCTCATAATCCCCTCGTTGTTATTACAAGTTGTTGGATAACATCTGATGTCATCTTTAGAGGCTTTGTGCCTCTGTAACTCAACAAATCAAAGGAAGACATGTACCAAATCACAACTTGTGCTTACTTCCTATTTGCGTGGTAATAAGGTAGGCCGTGTTCTGAACTCTGACGTACTATATTCATCTGTCTTATTAAACACTGTTAGTAAGCATACCTGTCTTACAGGGGACTTTATGCTTTATCCCTGCATTGTATAAGAAAAATGCGGAAGCCAAATGCTCTGCAATTTTTTCAGTATCATTTGGTGGTTAACGCTCATTTAGAGTTCTTCTCAGTAAAGTGACATCCAAAGTCGTAAAATGTAGGTCTGTGCACTTGGTTCGTTGAGAATAAAGATGCAAAGTTAAACGCAGAAGAAGCCAAATGATCAGAGAGGAAGAGGATTCTGGATGGATTATCTTTATTTATGTTAAGAGACTTAAAGGCAGGATTAAAACAGGCAGTCAAAGAATGTGCGTGGTTGCCAAACAAGCACAGCAGAATACCAGTTTTATCTGACAGCATATTAGGCAAATAAATAGGAAGGTTTATTAATTAATGTATTCACATGAAACAGTCTGAACTGATTACTAGGAACCAAATTTTATAAAACGTATAAAATGAAGAGTTTCTCACTGCATACAAAAATAATGCTTCTGTGTGTACCGACGTACTTTCTGAATGTGCAGATTTAATAGATCATGTTCTTATTTTGCCATCATAGCACCACTTAACATTATACAACATAGGGAGAAATGGTGTCCTTCTGAATTTAAGTTTTAGCACCAATATCACCGAATCACATATATCCCAGTTCTTTTACTTTGAAAACTTTTTCAGTATTTATTTTATAAAACAGTATAACAAAAGGCTAGGAAGTTAAATATCTTTTTCTTGTGTTGTTCTTTAGAGTTGTCAGGTGGCAGATAAAACGTTGCTTTATTGAACTTTTTGCCTTTGTTTTGTATAAATCAAATCATAACACTAAAATGAATTTCATGGCAGGAAAAAAATCAGCAGAAAATTGACTGTTTCAGTACATTTTCATTATAACCAATGGCCATTCAGTGATCTACAAACAAGTATAGTAGAAGGCAGCTTTATGCTGTCTTCTAGTAGTAAAGAAACAACACTTAGGATACCTTGCAGCATCCTGTTGGTTTCAAAACTCTATTCTGTCTTTGTTATTGTGTACTGATACTACCTTTAACAGATACTTTTTATTAAAACATTCCCATGCCCATCTCCTCTCTGAAGTCCTGTAGTGAAGCCATTTGCCTGAGTACTGTAAGCACTTCCCAGTATTTTTTCTGCTGGCAGAGTGTATCTGTGGCTGTGGATTTACTTGCATCTCCATAAACATTCTTCCAGTAACAGTCTCTCAGTACCACAGCCCCCATAGGAGTCACTGAGCCAGGAAACATTTTAGTCAATGTTGGCCAGATTTCAGAATAACAGGAAATTCTCGTCCCCTTAAAACCATTTTGGTTTTGGAAAAGCTTCTCTTTAAATCAAATCCAATTAACAAACTTAGCTAATACCTCAGATAATTCCTGCATAGGAGCCACTTCTGTTTAACATCTTTATTAATCATCTGGATGAGGGGATAGAGTGCACCCTTAGTAAGTTTGGGGATGACACCAAGCTGGGTGGAAGTGTCAATCTGCTTGAGGGTAGGGAAGCTTTACAGAGAGATCTCTAGATAGGCTGGATGGCTGGGCCACAACACCAGCAGTGCTACGGGCTTGGGGAGGAGTGGCTGGAAAGCCGCCAGGCAGAGAGGGACCTGGGAGTGTTGGTTGACAGCAGTTAAACATGAGCCAGCAGTGTGCCCAGGTAGCCAAGAAGGCCAATGGCATCCTGGCCTGTATCAGGAACAGTGTTGTCAGCAGGAGTAGGGAGGTGATCATTCCCCTGTATTTGGCTTTGGTGAGGCCGCACCTCTAATACTGTGTCCAGTTTTGGGCCCCTCTCTACAAGGACATTGAGGTGCTGGAGAGGATCCAGAGGCGGGCTACCATGCTAGTAAAGGATTTGGAGCACGTCTCACATGAGGAACTGCTGAAGGATCTGGAGCTGTTTAGCCTGGAGAAAAGAAGGCTCACGGAAAACCTTATCGCTCCCTACAACTGCCTGACGGGAAGTTGTAGCGAGGTGGGGATTGGTCTATTCTCCCTAGTGACAACCAACAGAACAAGAGGAAATGGCCTCAAGTTGTGCCAGGGGAGGTTCAGGCTGGATATGAGGAGGAATTTCTATACTGAAAGGGTCATCAGGCATTGCAATGGGCTGCCCATGGAGGTAGTGGAGTCACGGTCCCTGGAGGTGTTTAAGAGATGGGTGGATGTTGCACTTAGGGAAATGGTCGAGTGGTTGACAGCGCTGGGACAAAGGCTGGACTCGATGATCTTAAAGGTCTCTTCTAGCCAAAACGATTCTATGATTCTATGATTTTAGAGTACAAATAATTACTGACTTGCTCCATAATTAACTAACTCAATATTGGCTCTAGAAAATACAGCAGGACAGGAGATTTTGTTGATTGTGCAAATGTTCTATCTTGATGTAACACAGAGACGGACATTTTACACATTTCCAGTGTGTCCTCCAGGGAACAGCTTGTTAGCAGCCCAAAAGACAGCTTTTGACTTTGCCCTGAGTAGCATGCAGGATCCTGTTTGAAATATAATTTGAAGAGCCCCTCTGACAAGCAATAGTTTCATGCAGTATCATTACAGGAGCAGCAGCAGACAAAACATTCAGCAATTTTGTCCTCAGTTTCAAAAAGAGGAACTGTGTAAAAATGATATCCTTTGTTAAAAATTAACTTTAAAGTTGCAGCTAAATTTAATTGTTAAGAGGCAGCAGGAAGGTATTTTAAGAGGCACATTTTAGAAACTTAAGGTCTATACGAGCTTGGATTATTAAGGAAAGCTTAAGAATGGGCAAAAGGGAGACAGCACAGGTAAAAACAGGCTAAGGAAGTATATTAGAAACCAGAAGCTTTCTTTAAAAAAAAAAAAGTTGCAATAATGCTGAAATGAAAAAAAAAAATAAAGAAAAGTCTACATATTCCTGCAGATTAAATATAAGAAAACAGTTAGATTCGGTCTTGCCCAGAGGGATTAAAGCTAGTAATAAATCTTTCTTCAGTCCTTAGGAACAGGAAGCCTTCCAGAAACCCGCTGGACTAATTGATAACAATAGTATTAACAGCAGCACTCAAAGGAAACAAGGCCATTGCAGAGACGTTCATAAACTGTTAGAGTCAGTATTCACCAGTGGATATCCTGGAAATGAAAAGGATTTTGAAGAGAGAGCAGATGAAACTGATGAACAGTAAGAGACCACTAGGACCAGATGGAAATTGGCAACAGGTGTGTGTAACTACAGTTTGAAAAGTGTACAGATAGCCAGTGTCTGCAGGATAGCACAGGGGATGTCCATGGAAGACAAGAGTGCCTGATGGGCTGGGGCAAGAAGTCTGCTCTCTCCCTCTTGCAAATCTGTAGAAGCTGTGGTGGGCAAGAGAACTGATGGACAACTGGATAAATATTACCTACTTTGAAGAGTTAACATTACTTTTTTTACAGGGGAAACTGTGCTTTACGAATGTACTGAATTCCCTGTAAAGTCAACCTACATGTGGAGAAAAGTGGCTTATACAGTCTTAGTTGCATTCCCAAGGGACAGATAAGGGTTTGCAAATCTGTCCGAAGCATCTGGAATATTTATCTCTAATCACACATTTCTCACCTAAACAGCTGTTTCTCTCCCCTCTTCAAGAACACCTTCCTTAGATATCTATTTCCCTTAAAACCTAGTGCTGAATAAGGTGAATCTCAATCCCTCTGTCACCTCCCTTAACTTTGTCTGTTCTAGGGAATGTAACTTCGTAATTACTTCCTTTACATCATGAGATGAGCAGTACTTTCTTGACTCTGGAAAGTGATTTCGAGGGAGAGAGCTTTAAAAGGTAGATTTCTAGAGGAAATTTAAAACATTTTAAGCACTATAATTACAAACCCTGTGTGCCTCTGTTTCTAGGTCATCCTGAAGAGGGGATACTGCAAGAATGTGCAAGAATGAACCTGGTCTCAAAGCCTGAAAACACCCAGTGGCAAATGAACTCTTTCACAGGTAAAGCAGAATGGATGCATGTGGATTCCTTACCAGACTTTCTGTGCCAGGAACGTTTAAAAAAGAAAATTAAACGTCTCTCTTTGGAGGCTCACAGGAATTTTGTACTGCTACAACCTTTACTCATGGAACCAACTTAGAGCTCAAATACACTGTTATCCTTCTTACACTGCTCTGTTTCTACTATTCATCCAATCAGGTGCTCTTCATCTGATCATGACTTCACTCAATGAATAGCAGTCTAAAATATGGACTCCACTATACTTCTTGAAGATCTTCTTAAATGTCTGTATTTTAGACTTTTTGTAAATTAGAAGTGCTGTGGCAATTTAAATACCCTTTTAACAGCCTTTCAATCTCCCGTGGAAGCATACAAAATTTCACTTGTGGTAAGTCTCACTTTGTGCTTGATTTCTGCAAGGCTGCACCCTGCTATTTGCACACAGCAGAGCAATATTTTTTTTTTCCCATAATGGCTGGAATAAACTTCTCAGAAATTCTAATTCATTTAGTCAAGGACCAAGGGCTGGGGAAAATGTAACTGCTTGCAACCCTTGTTATTGTCAGAAATATAATTCTAACAGGCAGTGGAAAGAGACTGAGTCAGTTAAAACCACAGACCAAAACAGCAGCAGTGTCAAGGGTTAAGACCTCTTGGTTTTAAAATGACAGATCTTTGTCTTTTCCTCTCTTTGAGAAAGCTCCTCTCAGGATTCTGTATTTGGAGATACTCTATATTCTGAGCAAATAGGAATAGACATGATTGCTTTCCCAGAAACTAGCTTTAGAGCTGTTACAGACACAGGAATGCTGGATGTAAGCCTGCCTCTCTACTATCAGACACAACCCAACTGAGGGAAGAAGACACATCCATGTGTGCAGTTCATGTGCAGGCACGACAGCAGATAAAACCCAAAATGTTGCGTGGGCCACCAAGCAGCAAATGTTTGGCTAGAGGACAGCGTGTCCAGGTGAGCCTCACTGTGCCTTGAACTGCCAGATAAGCTTAGGAGATGTGGTGCCCACTGTTGTTATAGACATGTCCTTAGAACCCAGTACAATTCTTGACACTCTGAATTGTTGGAGAGACTCTGCTTTATACCAGACAGAGAGATGTGCCTGGCATTTGTGAATTTCTCTGCTTCGTTTGCCAACAACCAAAGCAGTCAGCTGGTAGTGTTGTATGCCTGTGCCTGCCGCCTGCGCACCGCGGCTGCTGGGAGGAGATCTGCCTGAGTATTACCTTCTGCTCCCTGCGGTACAAAAAGGAAATTTGGGTTCATGAGCTAAAAGAGACGGGCAGCACACTTTGACCACGTTTGTAATGTAGATTGTTGGACCATGTGTCCAGGGCTCAGCAATTTGGTCATAACCTTCAAAACTTCAGCACCCTTAAACGTCAATCCTGTCTCATCCGTCCTTGGCTGGAGAGCACTTCTCCCATCCCTCCTCCCACAAGCCTCAAATGAGCTCTACTGCCAGACCTGGGAAGTCACATTTGGTGGCTGAGAGTAGCGTGAGTTTCCACGTTTGCATTCTTTCACAAGAGAGGTCTTAGATGGTCCGGGTCTACCTCTGCTGACAGATGCCCACCTGCAGAGTTGGGGAGATGAGGGGAAGAGATGGGAAGTGCCTCTTACTTGTCTCTTATGAACTATTTTCTCATGCTGGGAGGGCATCCCACCTCCTGGCTTTGTTCACTGCTGTCCCTCCGCTCCCCCGCAAGGAGTCTGACCGTACCCAGACACCAGCAGCCTCGGGCTTTGCGTGCGCTGGCGTTCCCAGCGCCACACTGCAGCTGCCGTCTGCCCGTCGGGTTTGAGAAGCAGCAGGTTTTGAAAAGCAGCAGTTTGCTGCCTTCTTTGGGCTGGTGAGTTTAGATCAGCACCCGTGTCTCCGTCCAGCCCGAGTGCCGAGTCGATTAAATGTGGAATGGGCAAAGGGTCGAGCTAAAGGCCACAAATGAAGCGCACGAAATCGCCGAAACCCTGCTCTGTCTGCAGCGCCTGTCAGCCGCCATGCGCTTAAAAGGGCACTCGGACGGTGGCAGTTTTTCCCTGGGGAACGGCGAGCAGCTGAGCCCCGGGCCCGGTGTCCGTGGGAAAACGCGCTGTAAAGCGGCGCGCTCAGCGCGGCGTCGGGGCGCGCGCTCGCGGCTCCCCGCCGCGGCCGCCAGGGGGCGGCGC
>WBNH01011846.1:53602-100022 GCA_013401255.1 Urocolius indicus
CGCGGCGGAGCGGAGCGGAGCAGGCGGGGGTGGCGGCCAGGCGCGGCGCGGCGGCCGGCCGGCGGGAGGCTCCTCGCCACGCTCGGCGCATGTGGCGCGGTGGGGGTGGCCATGTTGCTTTCCGCCCGCAGAAGCCGGTCGCCGCCGGGGCGGCTCCAGCTGCGCGGCTGGCGGGCGGGGAGCGGCGAAGGGCTCGTCGCAAGGCAGACGGGGAGCTTGCGATGAGGGGCCGTGCGGTTAGGAGGCGGGGGGTAGCTAACCGGGGCTGAGTTAGCAGATGGGCTGCGCGGGAATTTGGCAGCCGAAACAAGAAAACAGTGTGACTGGAAAGACGCGAGGCGTGTCGCAAACCAAATTGGCTTTTTCCGGTTGTGTCATCTCTCTGGATCAAAATTATTATTTCATTCAAGGTTGTTCATAGTTTCCGCGACAGTTTAAGTACTTTTTAGTTTTTTTAGATAATACTGTATGATGTTCTACTTTTTTATAAACGTTGTTTTAGCCTGCTCTTCCAAAAGAATTGAAGTAGCTGGAAGCGGTCCAAGTACAGTTGTAATACCGCATGCTTGTGTATCATGAGGAGTGGGTTGCTGAAGGCTATGTAATAAAGTCTCGGGAAAAATGACAAACTTCAGAAAAGGCAGTTTCTTGCTGCTTACCAACTGTGAATAAATAGCCAGTGTGTACTTTTGAAAGGCTTTGTAACACACGAAAGGTGTTGGAAAATCTTTGTTGTTTAAATAAAGATGAATTTTACTCTTTCCTGTAAGGGAAGTTGATCGGCCTCGTGTGACTTTGTTCATGAACAGCAACAAAAAAAACCACCTTTGCTTACAAGGAAGAAAGAGATTGAAGTTGGTCAGCATTCATTAATGGCTTGATTACTAGCTTTGAACAGGAAGAACGTCCGTTGTTAAGACAGTGAGCTGGAGCACCAGCAGCACCCTTCCCTTGTTCTCTGTCTGCAGTGTTAAAACACTTGCTTTCCTATCCAGAAACTGTTCTTTGAGCTGTAGTCCACATATAGGAAGAGGAGAGCTTCCTGTCAGCCCACTGTTGCGATGGCCATGGAGCTTAGCAGGGGTTGTGATACCTATAGAACTCAAGGCATTTGGAAGCGGAAATTTACTCTAAAAGCATGGGGTTATGGCTGGCTTTGTGGTGCTGGTATAAGCCTGTCCCAGCACCATTCTGTCCATTGTTCTCACACAAGCATGGGGATGAATGCTGAGCTAGACCTGGAGCCTTTTAGCCAAAACCAAACAACTGATTTTTGCCATATCATTTTCCTGCAAGATTAGTTTCCTACATCAAGTTTACCATGCAGTGACAAACAGTTGTGAGCTCACAGCAGTTTATTGTTGTTTTAGATGGCTCACACTTCTCCTACTTGGGGTTAAAATTAGATTTGCATAATGACTGAGGTCATAGATGCTACGTGCTTTTCAGCTGAACAGTTTAATTGTATGTGTGGTTAGGGGTTGGAACACCTCCTGATCATATGGAAGACCTTCTCTTGCTGACCTTCGAAATGTGGACCAAGGTCTGTAATGTTACCATCTCTAATGCTTCCCTAGTATGAAAATGTCTTAAGAAATGCAAAACACATAATGAGTGTGTCTTCTTTCTTTTTTTTAAATGTAGGTTCCTACTAAAATCAGTGGTTTTTCTGGTACTTCCATGCTCTCAAATGTAACATACATTGTAAGCTTTGTTGAGATCTTTGAAACTCTTTGGGAACATTGAAACTTGAGTTTAGAGAGTCCCATGGAGGTTACTAAAAAAAGCAAGATTATTTTAAGTAAATATAGACCTGTTGTACAGTGATTTACTTCTCTACTGCAGGAAAAGTAACCTGCTGAAACATTGTCAGGTTGAAACTCTTGTGCTATCTAGATTAAGACTGTTTTAGAATAATTTGTGAGAATATGCACAAAGGTGTCCTAAGAGTATGCTCATGTTGTAGCCTTTGAGGAGGGAATGTGGTTAGATGACACTGTGTGGAAGTCCACCAAGTCAATAACAAAACCAATAATAATGATTTAGTACGTAGTAGTTTACCAAAGGTGACTTTAAAATGTACCTACACAAAGTGTGTAACTTATAGGTGCTTAGAAATTTTGTGGAAGTAACTTACGTGGACATCTGATCCCTCATTCAATTTGGAATAGGACATCATGGCTCTTTTGCTTCATGACAGTTGTTACTGTTGTGTAAATGCAGTTCTTGGGAATTTAACTCCCCATTTTAAGATAACCAGACCAAAACTTCAGTCCTGCATGGTTTGAGAAATGCTTCTTTAATCAGCTAATCAATAAGCAGGACTTGAAACTTTCTCAAAATGAAACTGTTGTCTCAAGGGGTTACAAACACAGTGGTGTAGGGCTTTGAAATTTTGGAAAGTTCAAAATACCTTTCAGCTTACCTGGAATTTCAGAAGGTGTTCTTTTGTATTATTATAAGACAGCATGAAAATGAAGTGCATTCTATGTTCAACTTACTCTTATTACAGCAGAAATACCTGGTAATACAGTCAGTGCTGTGCTGTGCTTGAAGTCAGTAGTATTGTCAACACAGGTGTTTGCTCACTGTGTGTTTCTGAAATGATGCAGGGTAAATGTATCTTGCATGCTACTTAATAATTGAGAATGTATTGCAAACTTCTGAGCTGTAATTTGCATTTCTAACTGAATACCAGGCTTCCTTTAAGAGGAGGGAAGTGTGGGGCAACTTGTAAACTTTTCAAGATAAAGTTGCTTTCAGAAAAATGTTTTTGAAATTACATTTCGCACAGTATATGAAATGTCAAGCCTGTGGCATGGTAACGCGTAACAACAGCATATGAGACTGAGTTGTGTTTCATTGGCTGACAGTACCTGCAGGTACTGAGAGACATGGGAAATTTTGATGAGAAAAAGTTAGCAGCTACGTAAAAATTTGTGTCAGTTTTGAAGGGCGAATCAGATGGATGTTGGTACAGACCCTGCGTTCCAAAAGTCAGGCAGATTTTAAAACAGAATTAATGTGACTTTCCTCAAACAAATTAGTGTTTTGCGTTTGAAATATTCGAAAGTCACAGTTAAACATAAGTTTTTAGGTTAAAAATAGTCTCTAAACCTGAAGCGCCTTTTCTAAAAGTCCTAAAACCTGTTCCTCTTCAAAAACCTTCCTGTTAAAAAAGGTACTGTGTGATCTATAGATTTGTGTGCTACGTAATAAATGTTAGGGGCCTGAAAGTGGCAGGGCAAAAAATGCTTGTCTTTTTTCACATGTGTGGAACAGCTGTTTAAATTAGTTCTCTTTTTAATTGTTGTCAGTTCTCTCATATTCAGTGCTGTTTATCAAAGTAGCTTGCGTGCGTTACATGATTTACAAAAATGGGGCATACCAACAGTATGTCTAGTACGTTGTCTGTTCAGCTGAAGACCTCTTGAGCATCCATACATTGTTTTTTACTTTATTTTTAAATTATTGTCTGAAGGTTGAATGTGTCTTTCAGCCATTGTAAGATTCTGTGCTTAGTTAGGAGCAAAAATGAAGTATTACGAAAAATTTTAAATTTAGTAGTCCAGGAATTGCTGGTGTAGATAGTCTGACTTCAGTAAGTTAATAGTGGAGCAATTGAAAGACTTGAAGGTGTGAGTTGGTAAATATGTGGACAGTACTTTCAATTTATGCTGTATTTATAAAGTCTTTTAGGGCCTGCATGCTTCTGTTTTGTTACAGAATTTCAGCAGCTGGGAAGAGGTTTGATGTGAGAAATGGACTTAGAAAACCGATTAGTGAACTTACGCTGTATTTGACTAGTAGGTGCTTTGATACACAAGTACTTTTAGCTTGGTGGTCAAAATTATGAGATAAAGGTAAGATGACAGCAAATGAGAACTGATACGATTAACCAGACAAATGAAATTTGTTTTGCTTGATGATAGTGGGGGAAAAAAAGGTAATGATTTAGGCTTCAGAGGAAAAGCGTTTAATGGCAATATGCTCTGCTCCCAACTTTACACCTTTTCCCCAGGTTTATTCTGTATAGCTTTATCTATCCTTGATGGGCAACCTGATGCTGGGGGGAAAAAAAACCAAACTTCTTCTTGCTGGGTTAGTTTTTTGAGGGGAGTGGCATAATCCTGAGTCAGGATCATATTTTGTTGGGCTTTGAGGTGAGTTGTCCTGTACTGTTTTGGACAGGAGGTTGAAGTAATGAATAATGTGACCTCTATTAAGGTTATGCAGCTTTCAAAATATGTTAAAGACTTCTTATTATGATGACTTAACTAAAACATTTGTGCTGAATCAGATGTGCTTTCATTTGTCCAGAAATAGACTTTGATGTAGTTACATGAAGAGTGACCATTAGTGTACTGGACAGTTATTGGGGGTCACTGTATTTTTTAATTGTCTGGAGGTGCTGCCTTAATCCTTTCTGGTGTTGTCTTGCATTAAACTTGTGAGCTGGCATAGCCCAACGTCTTCTCAGTGGTTCTGTATTGATTCTTCTAGATTGCATAGTTATGATACTTCTGGAAGGCTGACCAAGGAGACTAGGATTAGCTCTTTGTATATTGAAAGCTATTTACTGAGCAAGCATGAAAGACATTCTCAACTGAAATTAATTTTTTTATGATAGTCTGCATTTGTTGAGAGTGAATCTCTCTGACATAAAAATCTTTATAGCGTGGTAGCATTTGTAAATATTAGGTATCACAACTGGTAGAGTATTGTGAATGAAAGTGAGCTTTATCGTAAAATCCAGTGCTTAGTTTATTTCCAAAACACCAAAAAGGTTTTTATTCTCTGCTTGTTTATTTGCACATGTAATATTTCTGATTCTTGTATTTAGAAGCTCCTGAAGGGACAATGCTTGAATTGTATTTGTTTGTACTTGGCTTTTTGTAGTATAACAGAAATGGTGACTTGCAGAAGGAAGCACCGAAATGCTGCTTTGGTGTACTTTACAGCCTTTGTGCCTTGACTATTTTAATTTGTTCTGTGGAGTTATTTTGTGTGATTAAAGAGAAATATGTAGATTTGATACCATCAACTTACATGGGACTAATACTAGAAATTTTAATCTAGATAGATTTTGAATTACTGAGCTTTTTGAAGAGCTATTTAACTTTTTACAGTATTATACTGAAGGAGATTTGACAGATTGTTCAACACCACCATCGGTTTGTCCGTGATGTTTCCCACTGTGGAATTTTCAGAAAGCATTTAGCTTTGTTAAAGAGGCAAAAAATTGTTCTGCCTGCCCCTTGTACTATGTACATCTAAGCACTAGCTTATTTGTTGTTGCCCGTTTAGGTCCTCACATTTCAGTCTCTTTATTGTGCACATATGAAAGCATTCTTAAATATGATATAAATTAGCTTTTAAACAGGTGGTTGGGTTTTTTTTCAAGGTGAGCTGTTAAACTGAAGCATACTTAACTATTTTCAAGCATAAACGTGTAACTTATTTGAAATAAAATGGAATTATTCTGCATAATAATGCTAAAAATGTTGATCATGAAAAGGAAATGCTTACTAAGACAGATCTTTGGGTGTTGCCAGAGTTTGCCAGCTTGGGACTTGGAAGGTAAAACAGTGTTTGTTATTACTTCACATCCATTCTGCTTTTCAGCAGCTTTGATAAACTGAGTAACATGGAAATCTGGAGTAAACTGTCCCCTTAATGAGATGACCTACTATATTACTCACTCCTCCACCTTTACATTGCTTTAGTCTCTTAAAACTACCAAGTTGAAGTTATTTTAAGTACTACTTTTGTACTGCTGCATGAAGTAATACCTAGAGTCTTTGAGTCTGCTGTGGTTTAGTATTCATTTAAATTATCGGAGTGTTTTTTCTTTTACGGGGTCAGCTGTGTAGGCATTTTTGCTAGCTGTGGGGAATGAGCTACAGTCCTCATTCTTTGTCTCTAATATTCTAGCGTGTATTGCAGATTAGGGAGAGATGGTGGTGTCTGGCAGGGACACTTGGCCTCACAATGAAGCATTGTTCCCTGGTTTGAAGGAGTGGCATTAGAATTTCCAACCTGACACAATGGCTCCTCCGTCTGAATTACAAGCTTGAGGAGGCTTCCATATGAAGGGAATATATTATTTCACTTCTTTCTGTTAAAGTATATTTGACATCTCTAGTACTGTCTACAGGTTTGAAAAAATACTTGGAATCGGTCTAACCTGTGGTTAACGTGTATAATGACAATTAAGTTTGAAATTTGAGAACTGATTCTGCTGTTTGGTGCCAGAAGGTTTGTTAGTAGTTTGTTGCAAATACAGAGAATGGGTACTTACTGGCTGCTTATAACTCACTTCAGACCTGAGGAGCGTAGGCATGTCTCCTACTTGTAAGAACAGATTTTTCTGAATATGGCCTGTACATCAGTTTCCAGTGATGCTTTGTCAGAAACTGACTTTTTAAAAAAAATCTTTCTGAAATAATGATAGAAATTAACTTTTAGATATGCATATTCTAGATAATGTGGCATATTGTGTATTTCAGAAATAATGCTTATAACATCCTTGTTTTACTTTGAAACACTTGAATAAACCACTCTGGTACAAATAAGACAGGAAGCAAATGGGAATTCCTGCAATTACTATTTATTGTATTACCTCTTCAGATGTTGAGAAATGAAGGGATACAGATAGTGCACCCATGATGTGATTTGGGCCTCTAATGCAGAATGAATTAGAGGAACTAATTCTAAAAGTTACTTCAAAGAAATAAATTAAAAAAATAGGGAAGAAATGTATTAATAACTTTTTTTTTTCTCTCCCCAACAGGAAACCACTCCCAACCCTCAGCCTTCAGAAGAGGAGAAAACTGAGCCAGCACCTAGTCAGGAGGTTGCCAACCCTGAACAGTATATTAAGCATCCACTACAAAACAGGTAAATAGAGTGTAATTTTGCCAAAGACGGAAGAAATGCCGCTGGCTTTACAACTCTTTAACTGTATTTTTCTAGCAGCATTTTGAGTGTTCTCTTTTTAAGGTTTTTGCAGAGAGGTTGTGGACGTGATAGAATCTAATGCTGTTATAATTTAGAACCTTTTCACATAATGTTGTTACAAAAGCTGAAAATCTGCAGTTTTTCATAATGCAGTAGGTAATTGGAAAGAGCAGGACTTGGCTTGTAGTTGGAGGCAAGCGGAGCTTTTGTTGCTTCTGTCAGTGTTTTAAGAGACTGACACTGAAGAAGTTGCTGATGAGAACAACTGGAAAACCTTCCGTTCTGCCTTGTACTTTAGGCAGTTAAGCTGCCAATGGTAAAGACTGCTCATTCTTGTTTCTTATTGGTCGTACTCCTTCATATTTTATCTTTTTTTTTTTCTCCTGCTTGGAACTGAAAGTAGTAGAAGCTGTGGTTATGAGTCAAAGAGCATCTTAGACTTGATCATATGAATGGTTGGTGTCTATAGTAGTACTGTGTTCATTATCTGCAGGAAGCACGGCAGAAAAAAATGAGGTGCACAAATTTGTACCAATATGTCACTAAGAAAAAACTGTAGGGCACTTAAATTCTCTTGTTTAACAAGAAAAGCACGGAGTCGTGGTTAAAAGTGTAGTTACATCAAGTTACTGAAAAAAATCAAAGCCTTGATGAATTCTATATTCAGTGTGCAAAAACAGGTACAGGTATGTTGTAAGCTTTAAAAGCTACTAATCAGCTTTCTACTGAGCTATAGAAACAATGAGGACTTTTTCAAGTACAAAGCCTCTTGGTAACCTTAAACTACTTTTCTGCAGTAAAGGTAATATAAGCTTACAGGTTTCATTACTTTCACTATGCATGAAAGTTACTGTGGCAGCAAACATACACTTCAAAAAGAGCAGCTAGGAAGTAATTTTCTCCAAGGAAGCTGAAGAGGTGATGTGGAGTGCTCAGTACTTACTGTATTGATAAATAGGTCCTGCCCCAAAGTTAACCTTTTTATCAAGTGGCACCTTAATCCAGTTGCAAGCAAGTGTAGAAAACTAGTCTGAACTGTCTGTAGTGTTAGGCTGTACGCATCTCACTTTTTCCCTTGTTCTTTTAACTTTCATCTTTGCTCTCATTCCTCTAAAACACTGGTTTAATTGGTGCCATTTACAAGTGGTAGTGAGGCTATTACTGAAAATAGTAATCTTTTAAAACAGGTTGAAGTGTTAGAAAAGGTCTCAAAAAAATAGGTTGACACCTGGCAATTCAAAGTACTCTGCTGTGAAGAATCTACTCTAGTGTGAACCTGAGCGATTTGAATGCTAATGAATGAGAATTAAGCCTGTTTGTTGAAGACCTCATTAGGTATCCTGTTCCAGTGTTTTAAATGATCCATTTTAGATCCAGAAAGAGCATCTTTGTGTGAAAAGTTCAGCTTGTATATGTTGAGATTTGTATTCAGCACAGATGATGGAAAACTTTTCATTTAGTCTTGTCTTCATATATGCAGACTTAAGAACTTGAAACAATTAAAACTGGTGCATTTTTCTTAAAGGTTTTGGCTGTTAGTAAGCTTAATGCAGTTTCTCTTGAAATTTATACTCCCCTAGTTTGAGTGCTTGGAAAACTTTTGTGTCATGTGTAGCTTTGGAGTGGTATAATTAACTTTTGTAACCTTTACAAGGAAATTGCTGGAAAGGGAGCTGTGCTCCTAGCTTGAATAGTTGTTATTTTAGACTGTAATTGGTTATTTGTGGTAGAGGATTGCAGTTCAGCTGTGGCAACAAGGAGAAACATTGGAAGCTTAGATGTTTAGATTCTTAGAAATGTTCCAAAAGTATTTAAAAAATTCACTTAAATGAATTGATCAAGTCTACCTTGTTTCTTCTAATGGGAACACAAATACTGTTGATCTGCAAAGAGCTGTATTTGAGAACTGAGTTTCTCATGGAGCTTATCGATGAAAACTTTACATCCATGTAGATAGTGTCTTAATGTTTGCATTTAGTTTGCATATAATAGTACAAATATATTATATTTTTCATATACTTTATCTTCTAGGTGCTATTTTTTAATTTTGTTTTGTTTTCCTTTAGATGGGCACTCTGGTTTTTTAAAAATGACAAGAGCAAAACTTGGCAAGCAAATCTTCGTCTTATCTCAAAGTTTGATACTGTTGAAGATTTTTGGGCGTAAGTAAAGATTTTTTTTTTTTTTTTTAATCTGTGTCATAATCCTGGCATATGTTGGGAAAGCTCATGACAAAAACAACAGCAAATACTCTGACTGCAGGGTTTTGGGTGTAATTTGAAATATGTGTAGAATTGCAGGTGTAATCTTCCCCATTCTTCACGGTGTGGTAGAATGTCACCTTTTAAGAAAACGTGATCAGAGAAGTT
The DNA here is from genome assembly GCA_013401255.1 of Urocolius indicus. Taxonomy (NCBI): domain Eukaryota; kingdom Metazoa; phylum Chordata; class Aves; order Coliiformes; family Coliidae; genus Urocolius; species Urocolius indicus. Next base: position 62,932 of record WBNH01011846.1, read on the forward strand.
ATTCACGCTTTAAATGCACACTGTCTTACTGTTAACACCACGACCCTGCTTATCTTCTTTTGTACGTGACATACATGTAGAAAGTAGTATTTTTCCAGTAGCTAACTCATAGTAATATGATTTTGTATGTTCTTGTAGCTGACTGTTGACTGTGACTGGTTGTCACTTACTCGGACCCAAATTTTGCTAGTTGATTAAATTCAGACAGCTTGTTTCACTTCAGATATTCAAGAGTGCCTGAATCTGCAGCATGGTACTTGAGAAATGCAGATTAATGAAAGTTTGTTATAGATTACAGGAGAAACTACCTTCACTTGAAATTGAAGGTCTGCAAAAGCGATTAGGCAAAAACATAAGTAACAAAGCTTTTGAAGTGTAGACCTGTACTTTTTAAACATTTTCTTCGGTCAAATTCAGGTGGCTTACTTGGATTTTTTTTATCTACCATAATGATGAAACAGGGAGAAAATGCAAGTGACATGAAATTAAGGGTGAAATGAATGTTTTGTATATTTGGTCGTAGTGTCTCATGCTACATTGAGTGGTAGAATTTTTAAGGTTTTTGTTACATACCTTGTTTTGGATGTGAGAGTAAGGAAGAGATAGTGTTTTAGTGGAATAAGACCCATCAGTGACTGATTAGCACAAGTAGGGAAGAAATAAAGGTGGAAGCATTGAACATCAATGTAGGTGACTGATGGTTGAGTGAACAAGTAGTTTTGCAGTCTTGGGGGTATGTGACAGGTGGCCAAATTACTTGAAGCCCTGCTTGAAGCTCAGTACTGAGGCTGGTTAAGGATAAGTTGGTTTTGTGCTCCTTCAACCGACATAGTCTGGGAAATTTAAAAGAAATGCCGGGGAGAACATACTAAGGTTAAAATAAACTTGGAGAAGGGAAGCTGATAAATCTGCAACTGGCTTAGTAAATTCCTCTGCCTGGTTTCTGATTGTTAGAACATCGCAGAAATCCATTTCCTTTTTTGATGCTGGACCATGCCTGAATGTTAGCTGGCCTTGGACTACAGATTATTGTGATATGTGCAAGGTTTCTTCTGAAGCCTGAACTTAATGATGCATGGGGAAGAAAAGCATGTATGTTCTTACTAGAGGAGGAGACAATATGTACTCCTCTGGGTTTTTTCCTCTGAATCGCATAGTTGTAAAGATTTTTTGAGTATATATTTTATGTTTTGTTGTTTGTCATCTGTTCTTGCCTTTTGAGTCCTTATTTCAGTTTGAACTGTCAGGCCTACAGCCTTCATCCCTGGAGTATTGTATTAAATGGCAAGGTTTAGTATTTCTCCTAAAACCTATCTATGCAGAGAGAGTAGCCTTAAATATTAAAAAAAAATTATTCCATATATACATATACATACAGGCTACACTTGCACACAGAACTTGTTGCCATGAAAGTTCAGTGGGTTTTGTTTTTAACAGCTGTTAGAACTAGGTTTAAAAGAAGCATCAGTGTAGCAAGTTGGCAAGTGTTCATAAAGCAGTTTCCATTCCGCTGCTTCAGCTTCAAGATGTTCTGGGCTTAATGCTCTTTACTCAGTGAAAGAGGGTTGCTTCTGAAATAGCTTTAATGCTTTTTAATTTTTGTATTTTGTTTGATCATGTCTTAAATTCTTTAAGAATTTTTTACCTTAAAATAATACTTAGTTTTTAATCCTGCTTTTTTCCCTCCAATAGTTTATACAACCATATCCAGCTCTCTAGTAATTTAATGCCTGGTTGTGACTACTCGCTCTTTAAGGTATGCTTGCTAACCGTTTTTCTTCAGTTATGGATGTTGATGGATGGTTTCCTGACTAAGCAAGATATTGTCCAAGTATTTTACTTCAGATATTTGGGAATATGGTTAGGAATGTCCTAAAGGTGTTAACTTTTTAGGAAGTCTCAAACACTTGTCCCCTGAAAATCAGGCTGTCACCAATTCTGAAGTACTTGCTTTAACACACTTCACTGACCGTATGTTTTAATCTGTTGCTGTGTTTGTCTTCATTCTGTTTGAAATGTTTGTGCAAAGCATTAAGTCTCTTTCCATAATAGGAAAAAATTTCCAGCTTTGTCATTGGGTATGACATGAGTTAAAATATCCAAGTTCTGTGGAATATCCAATGTCTGCAACATTCTGCAGTATACTTTGAGTACTACTAGCCAGGTGCACAATGCTCTTAGAAGTTTTTATACCACCAGTTGAATTCTGTATTACTAATGTATGAAATAGAAAATTACACCCAATTCTGGTGATCCAAGCACGCTCAGGAAGCGTTTAAACTAGTTAATAGGGAATGCTGATGAGAAAGTGCACATGTAATCCTGTCCCATCTGAAGTGGACACCAGTTCAGGAGCTCTAAATTAAATCCTAACCTCTCTGCTTCTAATAGACAGCTTCCTTTGTGAATTCAAATAACTAAATAGTCCCCTAGGTACTGGTGCCTGTTTCCTCCTTTGCTTATGAAGCTTAGCTACTGGCTGGGGTGCTTCAGTATACAGTGTACATAGTTTGTAAACAACAGGAGCTTTAGGTAGTGAAGAGGTGGTGGTGCTTGGGTTTGGGAATGTAATAGTGAGTGAGAAGCTTTACTAGTAAATTTTAAGAAGCTGTAGGCCCTTCAGAGGGTAGGCTGTCTAATGATCATGCTTGTATTTGGATTAATCAAAAATTTGTGGTTTAAGTATGTGTATCTTGTTTGCTTACCATCAAAAGGCAGTAATTTAATTAATAAATGCATGGGACAGGTACAGAATTGGCAACCGTTTCTGGCTTCAGAGCACTCTTCTGCTGTTGTCCTTCAATCGTGACCTCATAAGAGTACCTCTTAAAGGTGAAGTAGTTTGAGCTCTGCAGCTGCCAGTGAGGGTGTTAAAAGTCAGTTAACACTACTCCATCCTGCATATTGAACTCTTACTTTTCAGACAGTTCTGTAATGTGACTATTAATAGAGAATTCTTGACTGAACTTCTGTGTCTAGACAGTTGCCTGCTTTCTTAACTATTGGTAGCTGGTGGATGTGTCAGTGGCAGCCGATTGCTTTGTTGAATTGGCACATCCAGGGCCATTTGAAAAGCATGAATCAGAATGCAACTTGCTTCTAAATTATGTGTTAATTTTATGTGTTTAATTTTTGTGCCCCTGACAATTAAAACACTTATTCTCACCTTGTTTGTGTAGGAAGTCAGTGAAATAGACGGCCAAAGATGTCTGTTTCATTGAAATACTCTTTATGCTTGAGGTGATGCATTGAGCCAATGTTGTGCAGAGCCCAAGACTTAAAATAAGGACTCTAGGATGCAGCTGCTGATTTTTATCTGGTTTCACGTGGAGCAAAGTAGATACTGAGTTTGCCTGTTCCTACAGGGTTTTTTTTTAATGTAATATTGTATAGCAAAAACTTTTGCCTGGACTGTCTAATGAATTTTTTTCTAGAGAAAAAAAAAGTAACTTGTTCAGCAGTTTTGGAACTTTAGTATTGGTATGAGCCAGTATTTCTGGACAATGTATGTATCTTGAGCTATAAACTTTTCCTTGAGTTATGTTTCAGTTATTGCTAGCCTTTGGTTATTCTTTAGGAAAAAAATACAGACCAAGTCTGATTTAACTTCTGCTGTTCTTTGCAGGATGGGATTGAACCCATGTGGGAAGATGAGAAGAACAAGCGAGGAGGACGATGGCTAATTACACTAAACAAACAGCAGAGACGAAGTGATCTTGATCGCTTCTGGCTAGAGACAGTAAGCACTGTGGCCTTACAAGTTGCAACTGAAGAATCTTGCATTTGTATTTAATATCTTAACTGGTTTGTTCTTTGCATGCCACACTACAACTTCTTGGTAGCACAGCGTACTATAAGCTTGTATAGGCAGCGTGTGTTTGAAACGTTTTTTAAGTGACGCACAATGGGGTTGTATTGTTGGCTACTTTCTTGTAACAGGCAGAAGTAGAGAGGATTCTGTAGGACAGATTAACCTTTTCCTTTGGAAAGTTCAGAATGGCTGTTGAGCTAGTGGGAAGATAAAAGTATTCTTTTCCTAGTACAGGGTATGAATGTGACTCCCAGATTTAAATGCAACAATTTGTTTCACAAATACTCTTAAAAGTGAATAGTTCTCATGTTTTAGCCTTGCTGAAACAAGGGAATTTCAGATCTACTTTTAGTCTTTCTGTACTTACCTTAATACTCAGATAGGCAAGTAACAGCACAATTTTTTATGTGCCCTAGAAAAACTTTTTTCATTGCTGCCATCTCTTTGGAATAGATCTTTTTGAATGGTAAATATACTTCTAGAGATTGTGGGTTGCAGTAATTGTAGAAAAGGAACTGAATTGGAATAACTTAAAACAGTTTTTTTGTGTGATCTGGGTTTTAGAGGTGTGAATTGCAGACATTACAATGCAAAATAGTATTATACAATCTCTGGTCTTTTTCCCTGCTTGTGAGAGAGGGGAAAAGTATTGCACCTCTTGAAAGGCAGAAGTGGCCTTCAGGATCAAAGCAAAGGCGTCTAAAATAGCAGAGCTATTATGATCTTTCCAGTTGCTGTAGTGGTGAAGTAGAGAAAGAATTGCGAGCATCACGCTATTAGGCAATATGACTGCACATGAAGAAAATAACATGTTGCTGTGCATTTGCCCTCGACCTAAATGCCTGAATGGGTCCTGATTCTTAATAGCCGTATGAATTGGAAACTTGCAGATAGTTTAAGGCTGGAGGGTTCCGCTTTTAATTTAGTGGCAAGCAGTGGCACAGAGCCCAGTCACCTAGGTGACTGGGATGAGTGATCTAAGACAACCTTGTCACTTCTATTTCAGTAATTATTTCTAACCAACTTTCTCTGCTAAAATCAAACCCTCTTCCTTTATCACTCTCCTTTGGAACATTTTTTTTTATTATAATCTAGTGCTCTATTCTTAACAGTAGACTAAACTTCAAGACTTCCCTGTTGTGCAGCTTTCATGAAGAACACTTGACTGTTTATCGAGCATGGCAGTCATCTTTGCTTGTATGCATGCTAAAGCTGTTGGTCAATGTTTTGAACGTTTGTTATGTGCTGTGAACTTAAATATTTATGACTTTCATTACCCATTGAATGTGTGCAGCCTGCTGTTGGGTGCAACATTTAAAGTATGTGTAGTTATACGTGATTTATTCAGTAGCACACTTTGTCCTTTTTGTGAGTTGCGAGTGTGTTGAGTTTCCAAATGTTACAAGTGACTCTGGAAAATGAATGTAATGGCGGTATATTTTACATACTATGTGAGGGAAGTACACAAATGTCCATTTGGAGATTGCTGCTTCAGTGTGCGGGAGGACTTTTAATCTGTTACAGACTGGGTGAATCTGTATTGACCACAAGAAATTCTCAGTTTTGAATATCTGAAAATTACTTGTTTTGCAAGTTGCAAACTGAAGATTTTAAATGCCACTTTCATGGATAGTGTTGTACGGTGGCGTGACCTAACTCAATCTGATGTTCCTGAAGTATTGCCACCGTTGCCAATTCCAGGCTTTATCGTTAGAAATCTGCGGTGGAAGAATCTTGTTACTCGTGTACTTGCATTACACACCATTCAGGATGACTGATTCCAATTTCAGAGGCTGTGGGAACTCTGAAGCTTCCTGAGTACGTTAATAGAAATTAACACTTAATTAGATACACCTTTTCATCTAAGTTGCATTCTGGTTTGCCTCTGAGTCAAGACACTTCATAATTGAAGTTGGACCTTACAGAGCTGACATGCTTCCCAAATGCATCATGGGTTTTCCTGAGGTTTAAGCTGTAAATGTTAAGGCTTAAAAACTCAGATGTCTGTGTCGTAAATGTACTTTAGAAAGAAGAGTAAATTCCTTTAATTATTACCTGGTTTTCAATTGGGAGAATGAGATGGGAGGAAACACTATGTAAATGATCAACTGTGTCAGAACTTGTAGCTGCTGGGACAGGAAAGGGAGATGAAAAGCTCAAAAGAGAAGGAAGATACCCTGCTGCTATTGAGTTTATGTTCACTTGTAACATTTGGAAGATCAAGAAGATACTGCAGCAAACAGAATGATTGCTGTATGGCATGGGGTTGTAAGCAGTAAAATGGGTAGTGATCCTCAGCCCTTTGTGTACGTAGAGTGTTTGCCTGTGGAGCAGGATTCTGACTTGGAACTGCTACTCTTAATGGTTAATCTTTGTTTTGTAGCTGCTGTGCCTTATTGGGGAGTCGTTTGATGACTACAGCGATGATGTATGTGGTGCTGTTGTTAATGTTAGAACTAAGGGTGATAAAATAGCAATATGGACAACCGAATGTGAAAACAGGGATGCTGTTACGCATATAGGGTAAGTAATGTGATTGTGTCTCAAATATATGAAATGTAGTGATGTATTTGAAGCCAGCTACGTTGACAGAGAACGCACTTCAGGCAAATGTGACTTGTTCAGAACTATATCCCAAGTGAAGTAACTCAGTCATACACATCTTCTGCTAGTAAAGAATAACCTTACATCAAACCTAGTAGGTGTCAGCGTTTTTTAAAATCATATTAACCATTAACTAAAGGAGCCAAGGCAACTCCATTAAAGAACTGTAAATAACTTTAGGATTTTGCCAACAGACTGACATAATGACTAAGGGTAAGTTTTTGACTAGCTGTTGTCATGTTGCCATGACTCCAAAGACAACACATCAAGTTTCTATTTAACAACTAAAATTGGGGTAAGCTATGGTCCTGTAAACTGTTCTGTCACAGAGTAAATTCAATCTACTGGTTTATCTACAGTTGAATAGGCTTATCCTGGGATTTAGTCAGAGCTTACAGTCTAGTGCTGTTAGTGGCTTGCATATCACACTGCTAAGGTGCCTGTGTGTATTTAAGGCAGGTGTTGCTACTTTCTCTCAAGGCATAAGATCCAAGATGACTTTCATAAATCTCCTGTTGGGTAGCTGCCCATGACCTGTGCCAAAATGAATTGTGGGAGGACTGAGGCCTGCTTTCTGTCTGTAGTCAGCATGTCTGTGAAACTAGTCTGTGTGGTGATAAAATCAGATTGTTCCAGGGTATTGCTGTTTTGTTTCATTCAGGTGACTTGATAATCTCAGTAATTAGGGATTCGTAGACCATAAATACTTCATAGGTGCTTTGCTTCTATATGTGGGAATATAGCTTGTTGATACTAATGCTATTCGCATGAATGCATCAGAATCCCCACGTTCTGCATCTATGTAGGCTTGTTAATTATTTTTTGGCAAGAACTTGTCCTGTTCTGTATGGTAAGCCACTGTTCATACAGAACTATAAGCTGATTTTTAGATACAATGAGCTAGAAAAAGCCTCTTTGAAGTCCTTTATTCATACCTCAGAAATTGTTTCTAAATTGATAGCTATTTTTCATGACAGTGTCAGCAGATCTTAAAAGCAGTTGTCCTGTTAGTAATTCGATTCTAAGGGCTTTGCTTAAACTGTTGCTCTGTGTATTCTTTCCAGGAGAGTATACAAGGAAAGATTAGGACTTCCTCCAAAGATAGTGATTGGTTACCAGTCCCATGCAGATACAGCTACTAAGAGCGGCTCCACCACTAAAAACAGGTTTGTTGTTTAAGAAGACACCTTCTGAGTATTCTTTCATAGGAGACTGCGTCAAGCAATCGAGATTTGGGAGCTGAACCAAAGCCTCTTCAAAAGCAGAGTGGACTACATTTAAATTTGATTTCCATCTAAGTGTTGCTAAGATTTGTGGAAAAGTCTCATTCGCCTTTGTCTTGTACTTCTGTGTTCATTTTTTTTTTTTCTATTTTGGCTGATGTAACCATTACCAATCAATTTTAGTACACTTCACCCCTCAAATCCATTAATGTTTCCCTGGCCCACTCTGTAATAGCTTGGTAGAAACATTACTATTACAAAAGAAGAAATTGTTTATCCACAGTATTCAGAAAAGTTGCATTTCTGTACCTGCAGGAAATTATTCTGTTTTACATTTGCATTGTATGCAGTAACATTTTGCTGGTTTGGAAAGGAGTATGGTGCATACAGTTTTCTAGCAATTTTTTTGTACAGCATCATCTTTGCTGTAACCTGTGCTGATGGCTGCTAGATTAATTTATTTGTTTCCCTATTTGATAACATTAGTGATATTTTGATTTTCAGTTGTTTTTGCTCATGTAACATTCGGTGAAGAATCTGGGAATATGACAAAGGTGGAATAAACATTAATTTTGTGCATTCTTTGGTAATTTTTTTTATTTGTAACATCAAAACTTTGCTACAAATTTATGCATTTCAGTCAAATTAGTGATCTATTTGTGTGATTTCCTAAACATAATTGTGGATTTTTTTAATGTAACACCATAATTTACATTCCTTACTAGAGATAGTATGTCTGTTTTTGTATCTTACGCTGTATTTTAACACTTTGTATTACTTAGGTTATTTTGCTTTGGTTAAAATGGCTCAAGTAGAGAAGCGGTCCCATTCATATTAAGACAGTGTACAAAACTGTAAATAAAATGTGTACAGTGAATTGTCTTTTAGACAACTAGATTTGTCCTTTTATTTCTCCATCTATACAGAAAATATTTGTACCTCTTGTGACAAGGCAGTCTCTACTGTGGCTTTCGTTGTAGTGTCTTCCAAGAAAGATGAAGTCTGGAGCTATAGTCTGTTGAAACTTTTAATAAATCTATTAGATAGCACCCTAAATCAAAAGGAAATGATACTGATACTGTTACTAGTTTTTCTTAGAGGTTGGTCTAATTTATCACCATTTCTGTTATTTTCTGTTTCTGACTTTGATTTATGCCAACCAAGAAATTCAAGAGTACATAGAAAGCAGTCTAGTTTCAGATAAGAACGACACTAAAGATGCTGAATTGAAGTTTATAATACCTATATGAAGTGCAGGTGAAGCCTTCTAGAGACATGGCTACAAAACAGAAGTATATGAGGATCTGGTAGTCTGCTATTACGTATGTCTTGTAGTGCAGTGAAACTTCCATTGGCTTGAAAGTTGCTGTGGTAGCTGTAAGTTTACTTGACTTGCAGGATTGGAGGAGAATTTTGAAGGCCATGGAGTTTACTTCTTTTGAGCACAATGTGAGAGGCTTTTTCAAGAAAAGGACAGCATGTAATGAAATGCTGCTTAGCTCGTTGCTTATTTTTCAGTGTGAGATACTTTAAGACCTTGCCAGGACTATGGAGCCTTTTTTCAGTTCAAGGCAGATGCTTATGGGGATTTTCATCTTGGTGATAACTCCTTTAAGCAAGTTTGGGCTCTGCAGCAGTGAAGCTTCAGTTGAATCAGGCTTTTAAGTCTGCCTGATTAAGGTAGTGACGTGTTTCCATGTGCTAAGATAGACTTGAATGCTTTCTTGCACATTTTATAAGAAATGTATGTTGTAAATACCTTTTCAGTTTAGTCTGATAATACAAATGTATTAACTTCTGGATCATTGTTTTCTCTTTTTAATAGAAACACTTTCAGTCAGCATCTATAATTATAGTCTGCCTTCGGTGCAGATTGTTAAGCAAGGGTAGCTGTTGTATGTGACTTGTTGGCTGTTAGGGTGCAGGTTTCTGTGAGTTCTGTTGTAACTGGCTGCTTGGCCCAATTCTGCAGGCATGCAAAGCAACTTGAGTATCTTCAGTGGGACTATTCAGAGTACAACATAGCAGTCCCTACTGTCTTGCTGCTTGCTGCCTCAGCTTATCTTTGCAATTAAAGTAAGCTTTTTGAACTAAATTTCTGTAAACTGGTTCTGTTCTATGTCATCAGCCTCAGGGTGTGTGGTGTTTATAAAGACTTGGGTATTTGGGGGAAAAACCCCACAGTAATGCCCATAGGCATGGGAAGGTAAAGACAAATCACTTCCTTGAGTGGTAACATTAGGTGGTCTCTGCATATTTTGGGAGCTCTAGGGCAAGGCTCACTAAAATGAGTGTGATTCAGAAACACAGGTAGTGCTGCCCTTTTGTCAAGAGTGAGGTTAAACTGAGTGAGAAATAAATTGTGATGGCTTTATTTACTACAAGACTGACTGGAATATTTTTCAGGGTTAAGAGGATTTTGTTAATCTAGAGAAGTGATTGATAGTGGTTTTGCTATGGTCTCAGGTTCTTGAGCCTGGGCCTATTTAAGTGGCCAGCTGTCTTGCACTGTAATGTGGAAAACTTCAAGTAGGTTGATGTGAAGCTCTTCTCTTCACGTAATTAGTATGTTGCCAGAAGACTTGAGTGAAAATTAAATGATGTACTTGCTTTATCAAATATATAACCTATGCCACTTCATTCATTGCCAAAAGCAGCAACTGACCATGAACCTAGTTTTCTCCAACTTGCAAATCCCTTTGTGCTGCATGCTAGTGTTCTTCTGATAATGGTGTGGTTTGTGTTCTTACACTATGGGAGAAAGCTGAGAGCTCTCCATTCTGCATATTAATAAACAGCTACAGGCTCATAAGGCCATTGTCAAATGTCTGGTTTTAGTAAGCCTGACAAGACTCGAAGACTAAATGTCTGAAGCATCTGTTCAGAAGTGGTTTTATATGATACAAGCTCAGCAGAGCAAGGAAAGAAAGCAGAAACTTGCTGTGTTTGAAGAGGTGGAAGAACATGCCAGAATACAGCCTGGGAAGGAAGGGGTAACAGAGGAAGAGTATTTGTGAATTAACAGCTGTTTCTATACTCTTAAGTCTCAGGCCGAGCAATGCTTTTCAGTGTCAGTTTGTTTATCTCACTGCATTGTCACCGTGTTGTGTTTCAGGCTGTCTCTAGCCCAGGAAACAATTTTCAATGTTACCCAAACTTTGGGAACTGGGAATAGTAGCTCTTAGCAAAGCTCAGACTGAGCTCAGAACTTTTGTCCTGCCTAATGGAATCTTTTCCCACAGAAATGCTTGGAAAAAGTACTTTGGATTCTCTGGGTCCCTCACTAAAAGTGAAAGACCTTGGCATGTCAGATTCATAAAATGACAGCAATCTTCCTTTTGTCTGTGACTTCCCTTGTTTTTGAGAAGCTTTACTTATGAGTTTGAGCCTGATGGTTTTAAAACTAGGTTTTGAGAACGTCCTGCACTGAAGTACTAAACAGCATAGCTTGATAGCTAAATCTCCAGAGCTTTCAGACTGCCTAGCACTTCACTTCTGGTCATTTTCCCTCTTAAGAACAGTTGACAGTTCCTGCAAATTTTTTTGTATGTAGGTTTTAGTTATGTCTTAACACTTTTTTTTTTTAAATGTAGTATTTGTGTCTTCTCATATCTCTTGTCTTATAACCTTATAGAGTATAGGAACAGACAACTGAAAGTGACATCACCAGTAAGGGAATAATTTATAACTATTTCACTTTGAGATCATACCTGCCCATCCAGAGAACGTTTGGACAGTAGGGGCACAGAGCATATTAGCCACCAGTGTGGAACCAGTCCCAGTCCTGGCTGTCAAATGCATCTGCTGCACCTCTTCCTCATCCTTTTCAAAGCTCCAGAGGCAGTTAAATCTTGAAGACTTTCCATTTTGATCTCTTGCAGGACGCTTGTCGCTCTAGCTGCTTGAGCAGACTTTCTGCCGTTTAGCTCTTAAAGTTCTGTATTCCTCCAGAATTTTTCAGGTGTCCAGCTCTGGCACTGTGGCCAAAGCCTTTAAGCACTTAAATTCCTTCCTCTCTGATAAAAACCATAGTCACTTCTGGTTTTGCCTGCTGGCTGCCTGGCACTTTCCCAGAAGACTACGGGATGCCCTACTAGCCTTCTTAATTTGAAATAAAGCAGGTCCTCATGTCCAGAGCCACACGTGAGCTGTGGCTGAGCATGTGATGGTTGTTATGCTTCCTAGCATTAACTTGTTATTTTGTGTGCTGCCTTAAATGGATAAACATCCTAGCTGCAGTCATTCTGTTGGTGGTGTTTTGCCTGCTAACAAAACATAATTAATTTTTTTTTTAGTATTATTCCCTGGTACTACTGAGTGTATGACAAGCTTAGCTGTGAATTTGTGGAGTTTACAACTGCCTGTGCTTTTCCCATTTCTATTTTTTTCTAAGTCCTGATACTTTTAAAGCCTTATTAAAACATGTTTAATAAAGGGAAAAATTACACTGAGTCTAGTTACTGCTTTTTTGGTCACTATGATACTATGGAGAATTCCAGGTGTTGCTAAACCCAGACAAAGACTGTTGTGTGACTTCTTTGGCATAATAATCTGCTTATGGGATTTTCACTTTTTTATCTGGCCGTGTAAGCATGATAATAGTGAAAATGATACTTGAAATGATGTGTGTGAATCTATCATATATAAAGCAAAAATGACTCATCTATTTTTTCAAAGTAGAAAACAACTGTTTATTATTTCTGTAATGAATTCTTGGGTTTTGCTTACAATAGGTAGTTTAGGTCAAACTTTTTTCCTTATGTTGTGCCTATTAATGTTATTGAGGAATTGGAGCCAACCTCATAGGTCAGGTATGGCATTTTTTTTGAAGTAAAGCTAGTTTTTGAGCCTTATCTTTTCTCCATATGTGCAGGGTAATTACCCTGGTGCATCATACCCTGAGCCGTACAATACATAGAAAATATAATGGGAAATTGGAAGGTACTACTTTATTTCTGTAGCTTGAATGAAAATAAAGCTTCTGAGGAACTGAATGTCTCAGCTTCTTGACTCTGTATGGATTTAGAGAAGTGCAAATCTATGGTGCTATCTTGAAATGTGTGCTCACTCCTCAGCTTGGAATTTGTGTAGCGAGGGTTTCAGCAGCTCACCCTCACATCAGCCTTGTTCCAAACAAAACTTGGGTAATGTGATTGCAAAAGTACTGCTGACTGCTCTTCGACTTACTACTGTACAGAGGAAATGATTGTAAAGTGGTCAAATCTGTTTGTATGATGGTGCCAGACAGCAGGAAATTGCAAGTGATCTAATAGGAGCCCCTGTGGTCCTGTTGTCCTGTTAAGCAGCTGAAGACAGTACCTTGGACTTGCAGGAGGAGTTTTGTCTGTGCTGCCTGTTACAGGCTGTAAGGACAGGGGGAAACTGTAGGTGTGTCACTGCACAGCTGTACGCTTAATAGTGGAGGTTTTCTGGATGCAAGAGTAGATGCTTGACTCAGTTGTAAATTGATTTCCCTCCGTGGCATCAGTTCAGTTCATGCGTTTGGAAGGAGCGTGTTGCTGCGTACTGAGGAAATGGTGAGTACTGACTACCAGAAATAGAGATGCTGCTTCAAAATTTCCCTGGACCTGGAAAATTCATAGTTCAGCTCATTCCCTAAAAGCAAGGGAGAAATATGTGCAGACTATCATCTGGGGACAGATGCATTCCTGATTGGTTAGGTAAAAAGTGAAAAGCTTTAAAGGCCTCTTAAACCTTCAGTTCTTAAGTAGAGGCCTATTTTCTCTGTACATATAAACTGGGGCGTGGGGGAATAAAGGGCAGAACTGTATGGTTGGGTTTTTCTTTGTCTTCAGGCCATGAAGGTTCAAATGTTTTTCTGGGTAAAACAAAAATTGAAGGTGAGATTCAAGCACCAACAGGTTTAGCTGGAAAAATGTAATTTTCAGATCAGTTCCCTTTGCAAGGAACTACTGTTCCTTTAACCATAGTGAAAATAGTCCCAAATCCTCAAATTAATATTCCCTCAAGTTTGTGACTGTACATCATATGGATTTATCTCTTCTTGCTTTCATTAAACTGGATTTAGCAGTGTTTTGAGGGTTTGTAGTAGTGCTGCACACTAGTCATCAGTGCACCGGCAGTGCGATTTTTTTGTGAATGTAACTGCAAAAAAAAATGCTGTTTGGTATGTAGATGACCTCTTCAAGCAGCAGATGGTTCTTTCACATTTGTATGAAATGTGAAAGGACAAAAAAGGAAGAACTGGAATTTTCCTAACAATCCTGATCCTTTTTTGTTGGCCGCTGTGTCCCTGTAGAGGCGGCGCTGTTTGGGCCTCCCGCTGCTGTCACATAGCAGTGTGGGCAGTGGGTCTTACCACAGTGGGAGTGGTGGTTACTGCGGGGTTACCCTGACAGACCCAGCTCCCAGCTGCCTGAGTCTGGCTATATTTTGGGAGCCTTTGCTATGGGTGATACTGGTTATCTTCAGTAAGCTCCAGGGCCTTTCACTTCTACCCTCTGAGGTAATCTCTTCCACCTCTACTTGTACTGGTGTGAAAGCATGTGCCTGGTTGTGGTGCAGCTGATGTCATTGTGCTGATACTGTCACTTGAGGGATTTTAAATACGGTACAATTCAGGATAAGTATTCCTGTGAAGTGCCAGGTGTTCTGCCAGAACGTGATTTAACCTGAGTTGAACACAACCCCAACACTCTATTTAAGCTCTTGAGGCTACATCTTAATTGCACTGAAGTGTATGCTTCAGGGTCATATCTAGTAAAAGTTACCATGAGGCAACAATCATGCCTCATCTTTTCTGTAATTCCTCTAGATTTGAACAAGTGAGACTTGGCTTTTCAGAAATGCTGTGGTGTGTCTACCTTCACTATAATACAGGTAAGTGTCAACTATAGCCTAGGTCTGCCTTCCTGCTCCCTAAAGGAAGCAATGATTGGAACTTGCAGCAGTTGGCAGTGTTAGGAAGGGAAAAAAAGGCTTTGTCAGTGTGAGCTGCTTGCAGTGAGATAATTCTCTGGCTGTCCTACTCCCAGCTTCTGTGCCTTGCAGTATGAGGCCTAGAGTTTGTAAAGAGGTTTGTACAGAAACTCGACTGTGCTTGAGTATACTTGTGGCTTGAAACGCATGGTTTCTTCCCCATGTGTCAGTTTTAACAGGCTTTCTTATTTTTTTTGCCTGTTTTATAACAGTTTCTAAGGTTTCCCCCAGCATTGTTGAGCTATGCTCAATTATAATTGTATTGGCAACACCAGAGCATTAAAATTTTCAAACAGTTCTTGAACAGCATGTTGGTTAATGCACGTGCATGCAGGTTGGGCTGGCTGCAGCTGGGCTTGGCTTACTTCAAAGAGTTTCCTGGTTGCCTGGTCCATCTGTTTTGATTTTTTTTTTCCAAAACAGAGTTGTGACATTAAAAATGGAGAATATACATAGGATAGCCTCTGCTGTGCCCATGAATCTCCTGTTCAGCAGGTGTCCAACAGCAGACAGAGAAGGAAGTTCACAGGTCTATGCCAAAGGACAGTGAAACTATTACTCAGCAGTGACCAAGCTGCTGAAGCAGTGGAACAGGTCCCACTGGATCTGAGAGATCAACTCAAAGTACTATTAACATCTATAGGTTTTGTCCTAAACGTTGTGCTGCTTCTCTATAGGTCTGAGTCGAAATACCTCAGAATTTTAGACTTTCAAGAAAACTTGTCATATCTTGCTGTTTATGTTTGAGATGCTAGTATAAGCTCTGCTTTTACAACCAGCCCAGTTTTGCTTAACAGCAGAAGAGCTGTTTGTACATGATGGGCAGCAGCACAGTGCTGCCTTGGTCAAGGGGAACCACACGTAGAGCATGTTTGTGCCAGCCGGAGTACCTCAAGCTTTTCCCAACTGCCTTTGCTGTGCACTTTCTCTCCAGGTACTCCTTGCCTTAGTTAAAATACAGCTGCTGAGCTGTAAGCAGTGAAGTCCTCTGGATGCAGAGTGTACTAAGCAGCTGAGAGCCACAGTATGTGTGAGGTGTCCACACCTCATGATAGCATGGGGAATGGGTGGCTCACACTGTAGCTTTTGTGCCAGAGTATTCAGCAAGCAAGGATCATCTAGACATCAGTTCCATTGAGGAAACAAGTATTAATGATGGTAATGATGACAAATTGAAGGCAGCTGAGAGCATTTCCCTGGGCCTTGGGCAGATGCTGAACCTGAAATTAGATGTGGTATACAATATTGAACAAGATTTATAACTCATCTTTGATCAGCATCAGATCAGATGGAGCAGCTGCTCTGCAAGGTGACTGTTGTGCATATAGCAGTTGTTTGTTGCTTACCTCAATGATTCAGGTTTTTTATTTGCCCCATGTTACTCCCTTACTAAAACTGATAGGGATCAGTTTGTGAAATGTCCTCATTGGATGGGGCAGTTCATACTTTCCAGGTTGTAGTCTCAGTTTTCCCTTGAGCTTGAAACAATTGGCTGTAAAGGCCTTTTAACTGTAGGAGACTAAAGAAAGGAAAGATAAGCTTGTGTAGTGAAGTCCTCGTGTAAACGTCAATACTTGGCTTTTGCTTTCTGGACAGAGCTTCTCCCAGCGTTAGTCCAGTGGATTCCTTAGATGTTAGATGGCTCTGGGGTGACAAGAAAGCAGGAAAGGCAGAAAAAACAAGTTTCTCTGACTTCATGGTAGTCTGCCTAAGTCCATCCGTATCTTCACATCTGTGTGGGAATCTTGAGACAAAATGCCACCCATGGGCTTCCATACCTATCTGTGTGCTTATGATATAGGGTGAGAGTTTGAGTTGGAGAGCTTGAGGGTGAAACATTTTAGATAAGCTGCTATTTAAACCTTTGTTTTAGTCATTTTGTGAGATCTGGTGATGGGGGTGGGGGGTTGTTGGCTTTGGGTGGAGTTTTTTGCACTTATTGTGAACACTGACAACTGAGTTCTTGTTTTCCAGTAATTTCAGCCCTCTGGCTTTAAGTTCATTTGATCTGATCTGTTCTTACCACATTGTTACCCATACAGAAAACAGTCATTGGCAGCTCAAACTTAGCCTCTTGGGTGTTTTCCGTTTGCCAAGTTTCTTTTGTGCATCGTCATAAAACAACATGGAGACAGTCTTTAGTGGTCTAGGTTTTGCTGCAGAGGCTGTTTAAAAGGGGATGAGAAGACGGTGCAGATTCAGAATTTTGCCCTGGATAAAGAAACTCCTTAGTGGCACAAAACTGGCAGATGCAGCAGGATGATGTGCTCCCTCAGGAAGATGGTATGCCAGTGGCACAAGTTAGGGCAGCTCCAGTCCAGCTGGCCTGCAAACTCCTCCCACTCCAGGCATTATCCCCTCCATGCATAAAGCAGAGGTGAGCTGCTGAGGGAATGTGGCCATGTATTTGCCTGCAGCAAGTTGTGGATCACACACAAAGGAGTGTTTGAGAGCTTCATCGGGTGTCTCTATGATTTCCAGATATGCTCTCGAAAGGCTGAACAACTGGGCCTGTTCCCCACTCCTTCCTTTCTGAAATGAGTGGATGCTAATTCAAATACTTGCAAGAGCACATTTTCCATATGTTGGCCTCCAGCTGTCATCTGCCCCTGAGCAGTAATAAAACGTAACACAGAAAATTTCCAGTGGTAAACACATGTGAAGGTAGATGTTTTCAACTATGGCAGTAGGCAGCATGCCCCAAAGGGAACTCGCAGAATCACAGAATGGCTAATGCCATACCTTATCCCAAACACAGGAGTTTTGTTACTGCTGGTAGAGCTACAAAAAACAATACTTGATTCCTTACAGCGTTCCATGCAGAAAATTGCTTTTCTGGCTCACTTGGGAGTCAGGAGCTTTGCTGTTTGCCTTTCTTTGGCACATATTATATTCTTGACCATGCTAATTTTAAACTTGGGGCTCACAGCAAAGGTGTCCTGTCTACTGACTTGGTTAAAATACTGACCTAACCGTGTGGTGTTTCCAACAGTGGATAATGACAGACAATTAGAAAACAGCTTAAGGAATTAAAGACCTGTAATGTCACCTTTCCTCTGAGATACCTTGTCAACTTTTGCAAAAAACCCTGCACCTACACCGTCATGTTTAATAGTTGCTGATCTGTGTCCATTAATGTGGTGAGTTCCTTTCCAAGTAAATTTATAGCATTGATCTTGCATATTCTCATGACAACTGAATGTAGTGATGCGTTCTGAGAAAGCAGTTCTATCTGTGTCATCCTCCTTCCAACAAACCAACCTGAGTCTCTGTTTTCAATTCAGTCTGGTGGTGGATGTACCAGAACTACTGCTTAACAAAAGGTGGAGATACTTTGGTTTAGATTTTTTTCTTTAAACTATGCTCTCTATCAATCCTCTTTACAGCTTAGTTTGTATCTCCCCTTCTGTTGTGTTGTTCAGTTGCTGAGTACTGGCAATCTGGTTAACAATTTCTTCCATCTAAGGCTATGCAAACCATATAGTTACAGTATGTAAGTCTTACAATTTAGCAGACTATGCCTTAAAAATAATGGAATGAAGCAACTCTTTCTGATAATTAGAAGCAATTTTTCCAAAATAGTTATTGTATACTTTTCACTTTGCTGCTCCAAGTCCTCTTTCAGTTAAAAATAAGCCAACTCAAATGGTATATACTTGCAAAGGAACCTTCCTTCCTGTGCTTGTGCCTGTAGTATTAGCTGTTTTCAAGCAGCCTCGTAGGTTCTTGATTACTTCAGGAACTTTGTGACCTAATGAATGAAACATCCACAAAGAAAACTGGCTCAATTTCTTCATGTCAGGCATTTTGTCATGGAAATCAGTGTGAGCTGGCTCAACTCTGTTGTCAAACAGAAGAGGTACTGAGAGATGACTCATCTTTCCTTGTCGTGGTGAGGGAGCTTTACATATGTTTCCTTCTTTCTCTGGACTCTGCAGACCAGGAACTGGATGGGGCCATGGTTAGGGGTAGGCTCACTTTGAAATATACTTCCATGGGAGTGGCTCCCCAGGTGAGCACGTCTGTGTCTTCATGCTGCTTTCTTCCAGAGTTCAGACTCCCTCTTCAATAAAACAATGCTTTATGGGATTTAGAGATAGCTACAGTAGCTCTTTTAAAGCTCATCGTTGAAGGAATAAATGTAGCCAGCTGAATCCTGTTTTGTCTGTGATGTGCTATGTGAAGAAAGGCTGAAGTGAGATTTTGGGGTTTTTTTGAGGGTGTACTGGTTATTTTTTTCTTTTCTGCTTGCTCTTTATATCACCAGTTAAGATCCTGTAAGTCCCAGGTGAGTGACATAATGGCAGACCTGAAAGTATAGCAGAAGTGTGAATTCACAAGAGTAAAAACTGGATCTGCTTGAAGAGAAGAGTCTTTTTATTTTTCTCTTTGATTGTTGTAAGAAAAAGAAAATATGGTGTAGCTTGCAAAAATGAAGGAACCTTTGTTACCAATAAATAATAACATGTACCAATGCTTCCCTTGGTCACAGATATTAATTTTCCTTTTTAGGGAGTCTGACCTATTACTGGAAACTGAATTGCAAGTGTATAGAGTTTCCATGTTTGAGTCTGTGTCTGGTGTAGTCTCTGCAAAAAAGCAAATGCCTGACCCTAGTATAATTGCTATAACTCTCCTATGTGGAACTGTTAATTTTTCCAAGCTGAAAGAATACCATATCAGACTGAGGAATCATGTCTCCTGAATCACTCCTTCCTAGACAAATTTAGTCCAAAATCAGTTGTGCTTTATTTGTGCACAAGATTTACCAATGAGGGAAGGCTAATGAATGATCCCTCATCTTGACTTCCACACGTCTCTACTGTAATCTACTGTAACTTTTCCTAAGCTTACAAAAATACCAGCCGTTTCACATAGCTTCTTTAATATACATTTTCTACATTCCAAGGGTAAAGGGATACAAAGCTTTCAAGAAGTGACAGAAGACAAGCTCAACAGAAAATTACAGCTATAATCTACTTTACTTGGAAAAAAGAAGTGAGAGGAAGATAGCAAACTTACTGATAGCTCAAGTTTGCAATTTATTTCAGTCCTCAGATTTAATTGAAGAAACTGTAGTTGTTACAGACCTAGATATGTATTGCATAGGCTGCGTTTAGTGTCTTTAAAGTTTCTTGAGACCTGTAATGTAGCAGAATGTAGCAGTAAAATCTGTGCACAAGATAGAAAAGCTAACTGAAAACTGGATGTGGCTGCTGCAGAGTCATGCTGACAGCTCAGCCTGGTTAGCTTAAATGAAGATTCTAAGTGGAAACAAGGCGCCTTGTTGAGCAAGGAGGTAAGACTGAGGAAGTCCTGCAGACACTACCGGTCCTCAGTTATGCTTGTTGATGAACCTGCTGTACTAGCCTCTGAGCCAATAATAAGGAGAAGGATTTGTCTTCTGATCCTCATGTTTCTGATCCTTTAAGAAGGGCTTTGTTTTTTTGACTCTGTGCATACCATCTTATTAAAACAATCTGAACAGTTCCTTGGTCAAATTTCCACTGACTTTGGGGATTGTGCACAAAGTGCATGGCTTGTTGTTGCTCTATAATTTTGCTTAAATGCCATTAGGCATTCTTGTACCACAGGGGCTGTCATTGCTGCTAAGGGACTCTGGGAACAGATATAACGCACTATGTAAATGAGTGAATGGATGAGCTTATTTTCTTCTTGTAACCAATCAGGTTAAAACTCAGTCATGCCCATGGAAAGCCAATGGCAAAGGGACATGAAATCACAGAAGTGTTTTCTCCCTTAAGTGATCATTTATGTTGTCACAGGATGGCCTTCTGTAAATCTACATCTACCATATGAAATGGCTCCATAAAGAAGTTACATAGCAATGGATGTTCCAGATCCTTACATGGGCTTACCCATGATGGGAGAGAGTGGGGGGGCAGAGAATGTGCTTCCTGTTCTCTGACTTTATGGACACACATTTGATTGGGGAAGGAAGAAATGATGTCAGTGTGTGATAATTAATATCCTATAATGGGTAGAGCAATTAGCACTTTTGCTGAGTCACACCAGACTAGCCACTGCATGGTGCTAATCAGTTGTTTAATTCTGTTAGCTGTTGAAAATACAGCTGGCTTGCTCTTTTACCTGCCTTGCATTGGTTATCTTGCCTTATCACACCTTTTCTCACAACGGAAGACAAAGCCCACTTTTACAGTGCCTGTGGCTCCTGTCAATCTGGGGCACTACACAGATAACAGATCTGGTCTGCAGCCACTGTCAGTGTTGTTTTGCGGAAGTCCAGGTTTCAGACTCACCTGGCTGCCTTGACACTACCAGGCTTCCCTTTGGATATACTCATTGGATCTGACTTCAGCTTTATTTACCACTAGGCTTGTTCTGTTGTTCCAAGTAAGAGTTAGCTAACCCTTGCTAGAGCAGAACATGTGGGTTGGTGTTTTTTTTTTTTGTCAGAAAGAGGCAGTTTAAGGCTGCCAGATAACCCAACCAGCCTGCTGCTCTGCAAACAATTCTGTGGGCCCTCCTGATAATGATGAGGCAACTGCGCTGAAGATGATTAGATACTGATATCTATAGGGAAGCAAGACTCTCAGCGGCAGACTAGTCATATGCCAGAGTAGTACTAGCCTTAAAGAAAAACACTTGAAAACTTAGGAACATTTATAACATCCTGTTACTGATGATGGCACCTATCTGCAGTTTTTTTGCTGTCACTGCATGTCATCAAACCCCAAATGCTCGTTATTTCATTTTTCATCAGAATTTCTGCTTTGGTTTGCAAGCCTGCAAGAAACTCTCTATGTTCCAGTTCCAGATCAGTCTGGCTGATGTGTATCAAAGAGTTACTTACACAGATTTTGCCTGTAACAGTAAAGATGTCCATTCCTAGCACAAGGCATCAGGACTGAGTGCCCTGGATCATTGGAGCTGCTGTTCTGTTCAATCTGTTTCAGAAACTGATTTTAAGCCTTGCAGGATGAATATAAGCTTCTTCATTTAGGGATCAGATAGACCTATGAGGTCATGCTGGTGCCATTTTGCTAGTACTCCTACTGTTTACAAATTGTATTGATCAAATTTGAAGAGGCTCAAGTGTAAAGACTGTCATTCGACATTGTATAGGTGGGTTTATCTGCTATGCATCTATAATGAAAACTGAGAAGAACAGCAGAGATGTTTTCTCATTACAAGGACAGCAATAGAGAAGATGTCGCTTTAGGGTTTCACCACTGCAGGGAGGTAAGGAGAGCAACACCTTTATTCTTCCAGCAAACCATGCAAATAGAAAAGCAGAAGAAGACAGCTCGGAACAAGTCAAACAGAGAAGCACTGCACATCCTGCAAATATTTGCTGTGGTGAAGCATGGGAAGACATAATAGCAGTCTGAAAATCTGAGTATTTGCCATCTGCAGGAAGAGAGAAGGGGAATCAGATTTGTAGATATTGCTCTCTTCTTTCTGGGTCTACTGCCAGAGGGTCAAGACAGGTCACAGTTGCAGATAAAGTTACTACCTTCTTCCTTTTCCAGTCTCCAGGGGATGTGGACAACCTAGCAGCCTCCTTGCATTGCTGTCCTTTTACTACAGCTCTGCTCCACACACCAAACTATTTTAGAAGATCTGTGGACTGTTCTTGCCTGCCTTTTCCTTTCCCTGTGTAATTTTTGTGAGGACAAAAGGATCAGTTTTGCTTGATGTGACTTTACTGCCTTTAAATCAGCTTCAACTGATGAGACTCAAATGGTGGAAGCAGGGAGACTGCTTAGCTTCAGGCATAGCTGGAGTTGTTCTGTGACCTGAAGGTAAAAGCACTTTGTTCTCTAGGTGGCAGAATGCCATGCATTAAGGGAGATGGAAAATTGGTATGTGAGAAGAAGCTCTTACTCAAATAGTTAATACACCTAAATGTGAAGAAAGAGGATTTGGTGTCAAAGTACATCCATTGGCTGTGGTTTGATGACAAGTATTGCTAAACCTTTGTCCAGCTGTCACTGGAACCTAAGTTTCCTTGATTTTTTTGCTGGCTGCTTTAGAAATTTGCTGCTTCTGACATGCAGGAACAAGTTTTTTCAATGTGTGAGTGAGCCTGCAGGTTGCGAGTGATAGCACATAGCTGACCTCACTGTATTGAGAGCTTCAGTGAAGCAGAATTTCAAATCCTGGCTGCAATGGTAGTTTGAAAGAAAAAGGGATGAAACTGGACAGGTCTGAAGTTCTCTGACTCAAAATTCCTAGAAAATCTTGTCCTAGTTTGCTACATAAAGGAAAACGTGTACATTTCCTTTTGTATTTAGAGAGCATGCATGGATTAGGCTTACTAAGCAATAATCAGCTTTCACTGGTTTGAATTTAACCAGTACAGCTCTAGGTTTTTTTCTGTCAGTTAGTAGCAGCAGCAGGGCACAGCAGGTGTCTGGAGGAGGTGGCTCAAGCTTTTGTGGCAAGCTCTTTCTATTGCCAGAGGTATGCTGTCATATCTACTTCAGAGTGCTCCTGGCCTAGCCTCCAGCTGTCAGGATGGCTATATGGGAGAGGTGAAGTTTGGGCTGTGGTGGAAGGGATGGACAAGCATGTCCTAGAGCTGGTGGAGGTCCAGCAACAGCAGGTGTCCAGTGCCACTATATACCATCTTCAACCTATTCCCCTAAAGAAGGTGTCCTGTCGGTGCTCTCCTCCCACTGCTATACCTTGCTGACAGTGAGCTATTTGAGTTGTAATTGAAATGAGTGTGTTGGAGACTTTAAGCCTTTGTCTATTGCAGTGGGTAAGGACATCAAGATGCCTTTGCTGCCTTAGCTTCCTTTGCCCCCATGCTAAGTCACCAAGAGCATCACTGTTCCTGACAGCAGATGCTATACCATGACTAGACTGAGTTTATCTTGGTTCTGCCAAAGGCTTGCACTGTGATCTTACCCTGCAAGGCCACGGAAAGGAAGCACGTTCTTGTTGCATGACGTGAACCTTTGTCAGTGTATCCTTTTAGCTGTATCTAACCATATTTGTATCACTGACTGTGGGCTCTATTTGCCAGCAAAAGGAGGCTGTGTGCCTCAACACAGCTTCTCTGTAGGGCTGAAGATGTTTAGTATCGCTTTGTCTCCTCTCATTGACTTATTTTGAGTTTGAGTATGAGGTGGGGGTATTATTTAACATGCCTAATATATGAAAGTCAGTAGTGTAAGTTCAATGCGTATCATCACACTCATGTCACACGGGGTTTGTTCTTTCTTTCATTTTTCTCAGCAGAGCACCTAATATTTTCCTTTTCCTGCCAATGACCTCCTCCTGAAATCACAACCAAAAGTATTTTCCACGTTAAGACAGCAACTGTCTAATAGTTTAGAGCATAGCACAGAACTGTATCTAGTGGGCAACACTCACATTATCAGTTTCTAATTATTAGCATTCTGAGTATCGGTATCATGGCCCAGTCATGCTGGGAGATTAAAGGCTAAAAACTTTCACAGGGTATGGAAGGCCTGTCTCGGTGAAGTTCTTTGAATCTCCTCTTAGCACTGAATAAGGCTTTAAATTTCCCAGCATTAGGGGAGCACAGCTGTTGAAAGAGACTACATGGTTAAAAAACTCAAGTTACCAACAAAAAGAAGTTCCAAACTTTACAAGTCCAATTTAAACCCTGTCCCTACATTATGGTCTGTTCATAATACCCGTGCCACCAGCAATAAAGCTTCTGTAGATATCCAAGATTGTAGGACCTTGCTCTCAGAGACATCAGGCAAAGAAGGAGTGGAAAGGGACAGTGATAATTTTTCAGTCACCTAGAATGAAGCAAATATAACTGAGTGGCATTAGCAGTTTGTCGTGGTTTCGGCCCATCAGGGAACAAAAGACCATGATTAGCCTCAAGTACCGAAGACTTAAGGATTGTTAAAGGGCAGGGAGAGCTTAATTGCCGCTTAAGGTGCAGGACAAAACAGACCAGGCTACTCGGCTTGGGGAAGAAAACAGAAAATAATTTAATACCAACTAAAACACAAAACCCCAAAAACCAGAACCAAAACAAAACAACACAGAATGGTACAGAGATGAAGAGTCCGACCAGCCCTTTAAGACCACCTGCTCCCCACCCCTCTCCTCTTCCCGGGCTCAGAGCCCTGATCCCGGTGTTTTATACCTCCGTCCCCCCTGAACGGCCCAGGGGGGCAGGGAGTGGGGGTTTCAGTCAGTCCGTTCCTGGTGGCTTCTGCCGTTTGTCTCACCTCAGGGCAAGTGGGTTCCGCACCAGTCCTCCTTGCAAGTCCGTGAGGTACCACACACACATGGCAGCCCTGCACGGGCTGCACCGACGCACATTTGTCCCAAAGCCCTGCACGGGCTGTACCGATGCTCATTTGTCCCAAAAGTTGCTGCTCCTCTCTGCCTCTCGTGTGGGGCTGCTCTGCGGTGCACAGGCTCTCCAGCATGTCCTGTGCCATGACCGCCTCCCCCACACAGTCTCTGGCCCGTCCGGGCACACTCACATGAAGTTGCTGCTGCTGATCCATAGGTTGCAGGGGTACCGGCTGCACTCTCACCACGGCTTGCAGAGGGGTCTCTGGTCTGATGCTCCATCCTTCCTCCTTCTCCGACTGTGGGGTCCGCATGGTCGCCTCCATCTTGTACCACTCTTACACCTCCTGCCTGGCACCTCAAATTCCCGTCCCTAAATAGTGATCACAGAGGCGCCAGATTGGCCCAGCCGGGCCGGGGGGTGGGTCTGAACCCAGGAGTCAGGGGAGAGTCTAAAAAAACTTTTACCGGGTCTTCACTGCAACCCGCTCCCCCTGTTACTAAGCAAAAGCAACTCCTTGCTAAACCATGACACAGTTGAAACCCTGTTTGGCTTTCTAGAGGCCTTAGTGACAACAGCGCTTCAACAGCCATCCAGGAATGCTATCACACCACCAGGATGTTGCATTTTATAGACTATGCTCTCTTGGCTAACCTTCCAGTGGCATAATTGGTGATTGTACATAGGGCCTTGGCTAGGCAGGAAAATATCCTTCTCTTATTCTAAGTCCTTGGCTCTGCAGATTGGTTTTCTTCTGTATTTTGGTAGGAACACTGCTCAATAAGCCATATGGCAAAACCTTTCCTTGTCCAGCCAAAATCACAACACTCCTATTGATTTGTTCATAGCCGGGATTTCACATGAGCTCAAAGTTTGTAGGCCTGTGGAATTCCTCTGCCTCTACCTATACTGGCTTGTGCTTGCTTACTCTGCTCATGAAAAGTATTGATCAGTTCTCTTTAAACTGTAAGGGTGTTCCCTGGCTATTCTGTGAGCAAGGCTAGCAGAATCAGTCCCTGTGTGCATAAAAGGTACCAGATAATAACATTTAGGACAAGCAGTATATCAAGGATACTTCCTATGTTTTTCCACAACTCAGCACATACTTTATTTTTTCATTGGAACGGACAGACTGATTGATTGCTTGGCTGATTTCCCCAGACTCAAAACCTGAAAATAAATGCTTAAAAGTTACATAATCTTGGAGGTGTGGCTGCTCTCTGCATGTTCTTTGGAAGCCAGAAGTCCAAGCTGGTTCTTGCTGCTTTGAGGGAATGCAGAGCAGATCTTGTGAGAGCTGGCAGTAATGTGCCAGACTTGGTTTCTAAAGTGAGATCAAGAGGTAGCACAGCAGTTTGGTTCAGCTCTTTCCAGTGATGATGTCAGCTGTTCCTGATGGTGTTAACTGGCTGGGTTCTATCAGGTTCACAGGAACATGCTGGCACCCATACATCTCAAGCTAGCCCCTTCTACACGCGTTCAGTTTGCTTCTTTAGAGATATACTGATGTTAGTTTTGTCAAGAGAAGTAAATGACAACATGATTAAGAAAAATTCCTTTCCAAGGGAAGAGTCCAGGATGCCCAAAATGGGCATGCATGGATGGCAAGCAATGGTACTGATAGCTGCAGGAAGACCATGTGAAGAGGACGAATTGTAACTGATATGTGTGGATCCTTCCTTGGTAGCGTTACTCAAGAGGAAGATTGTGAGACTTGTGGTGTTTGAGGTGCTTCCAGAAGTCAGAGAAGAAGTGAGAGTTGGAAAGGGATAAAAGGGGGAAGAATCCTGGGAAGGGCAAGAAAGAAGCTCACAAAGAAGAAGCCTTTGTAGCTCACCCTGAGGAACCCAGAGCGACAGTGTCGTGAAAGCTGCAACAGAAATCACCAGTGGGAAGGAATACTCTTCTTTCTCCCTCCTTTTTGTTTAATTTCAATCAAAAGCATGGCAGGAGCATGAGGCAAACTGTTATTTATGTAGCAGGGAAGAGACACATATGAGGACATCTGTTTTAAAGAGCTGCTTCAAAAATAACTGCAGGCGAGGAGTGTGTTTGCAGAGTGCTAGAAAGTAAGAC
The DNA here is from genome assembly GCA_013401255.1 of Urocolius indicus. Lineage (NCBI taxonomy): Eukaryota > Metazoa > Chordata > Aves > Coliiformes > Coliidae > Urocolius > Urocolius indicus. The sequence continues at coordinate 89,882 of WBNH01011846.1, forward strand.
GGCAGCAATGCTCTGAGTGCAGACAGCCCCAGATGGTTACAGGATTGTATACATTTGTATTCATAGTCAAACCACCCCATCTTGACCCCACTGAGTGTTTTACAAATAGAAAGAGGTACTGTTTAGGTATTTTTTGCCCAAGAACATGGATTGCTTCTCTGTTGCACTCCTTCCTGACTCATTTTTCTTCAGTCAGCAGCTTTGAAATTCCAATTTCAAGTCTTTGAAGAAAGACACCAATTTGATTAATATCCAAAACGTATAGCAGAGGAATGCAGAATTTGGATACTGCCTCCCAGAGATGAGGCTGTGTTCACCTGGGGAAAACGGAAAAGTAGAAAGATTTTTGTTCTTGAGTACAGGAACAGGCAGCAAACCTGGCCACTGATCTACTGATATGTTGGAAGAAAGTGCATTACAGCCTACCTGCTGCCTCAGCTTCCCAGTGGGTAACACAAAGTAAAAAGCACAGTTTGTTTTCCTTTAATGTCCATAGTTTCAGACAGCTCTGGAAGTGTCGCAGTGTTGGAGTCAAAGAAAATATCAGGTGCGATCCATCAATGAAACAAGATGAGCAAAGCCGGATGGCCTGAGGCAGCCATCCCACTGGGGAATATAATGTTGCAGGCACTGGGCAGTTAATTTTTCCTGTTACCCAGGTGAAAGAGGGTGTTTAAATATCCCCATTTTTTAATCTGGATTTACTACTCAATAAGAGATTTAATCTCTCCATGGCACACTCCTTAGAACAGAACTCTGACAAAACTTTCACGATGGATTTGCATCCCTAGCTACTTTCCAGTTTTTGGTAGGTGAATCACTGGCAAGTACCACTTATAAGTAGCAAATGGATGCGTCCCCTTCTTCTTTAGGTAATAGAAATGTTATGCAAATAGAAGTGAGAGTTTGAGATGCAGTATGTGATATCACTCTAGTAGGAAACAGCTATATTTTCCGCACTGGCAGCTGTCAGCAATTAACACTGACTGAGCTGACTTCTGATATTCCCTACCTCAAGGGAAGCCCTATCCTCTATCTTTCCTCTAGCACTGTGTTTTTTGATAGAGAACAAATGTGTCTGTTAAAATCAGTTTGTGCTGCAGTAACCAGTTGGAATGGAACTTTGTTTTCAGTTGTGAAAATTCTCACTTTCAGCATAATGTAAATACTTGGAGTTTCACAGAATTACTTTATATTTACTAGGCTATGCCTGGTATAATTGTGACTGTACTGCAGCCGGTGTTTTGTAGCTGAGCACATCTTGAATTGCAATGTCATGCATAATTAAGCAAAGAACAGGACATACTCTGGACAAAAGTTGATATTTTAAAAGAGTTCAGTAGCAGTCAAAATAGTTTGGAGTAGTGTCTAGTAACAGGGAGTTTAATGTCATGCTTTTACTTCACAGGTTAACAAACAGATGGAAATCAATTCTTTATCACTATATAAGAGAGGTAGTAGCTTTACTCTTTGCAAGTAAATCGATAGTTAAGTAAACAGATAATTGGTTTTGTGTTTTTACTGAGTTTCAATTCATGTGGAAACTAGTGGTTATTTAATGTGAAGACTGCTTAGGCTGTACTCTATGGGTACCTCTTCCCTGTGCTGACATATATTGCATACTAGGCCCTGCAGGACTGCTTTCAAGGAGATATGGGCTTCTGAGCACTGACATCACTTTTTGGAATGGGAGGTCTGGCAGGCTGCACTGAATACCAAGAGGTATTTCAGGTGTACATATTGTGTGGTTTTTATTCTTGGAAGTATTTAATGGCTTACTGCTTTGATGTCTCTTCAGGCCTTGCCAAGATTAAGCCTTTTGTATTAGTTTGTAGTCATAGAGAAAATATAAACTGCTTCACTTTCAATAAGTTCAGTAGGTAAGCATTTTATCCTAGCTTGGACTAAGCATACGGCTTTCTTTGTGTAGCTGATTGCATTGTTCTTGTTTCAGCTGGGACAATTTGGCTTGCTCATCTCTTCCCTGTGTGAAATGTGACTTCAGTGCATTGCACCATTCTTTTGTGCATGTCTTCTGGACTTGCTGTTCTCTGCTATGGAACTATGGAGAACTGCCCTAATTTTTTCCTGAATAGTTCTGTACAGGTCCAGGCAGGGCCACAAGTGCAAGATTGCAAGGACACAGATATAGTCTGAAAAAGCATCGTAAGTAAGTGTACTTCTATAGTGTTGAATATTGACTGCAGGCTCTTCCTTGTCAACTTAGCAAAAGTTGACCTTGTGTTTGGTTTTGGGAGAAAGGCTCCTGCCAGCCTTTCTCCTAAATTGGCTTCAAGGTACTGTGCAATTGAGCTTGTTCCCTAGATATCTCATGCTGCCGAGCCTTGCACCAACCAAAACGAGGGAGATGTTGCTTTCTCCCTCTACAGAGCCCATGGAGGCCTGTGAGTATCTCCGTTGCAGGCAGGCATCAGCAAGCTGCAGATCAGCCTGATGTACCACTAGGTGGCTGGACCTCCTTTTTGGCCAGCTCTCGGTTTTGTTCACGGCTCGGGCTCGTGGTAGGCTTTCTGTCCACTCCCTTTATAGCTTAACATTTTTAAGCAGCTGATGCTTTCAGCAAACTTACCTCTACGATGAATAGTTTATAGTTTTCAAATATACTGAAAGATGTGTTAATATCGAAGAAAATGATAGATGTTTTGCAAGACAAACGGAAAAAGCTCCCTACTCTCTTTTCTCTGTGCCGTTACACATGTAATGGAACTTTTATTAGTCTCTTATTTCATAGATGTATGCATAAGTGAGACATACTTTAACAGCTCATCACTCAGACTGGGATATAGCATAACAAAGTCCTGAGAGGCTGTGACACAGCAGCCACATATTTTGGTCTGGTGAATTTGGTGATAGAAAAGTTGTAAAACTCCCAGACACTGCCATTTGTCACTGATTTGGGGCACATAAGTCTGTCCTGAGAAAAATTACCTTTCTTTTAAGAAAAAAAATATTTTAGTCACAGTCAGTCTCTTCAAAAAGGTTAATACTCGTGGGTGGAAAATGTCAGTTTCTCTGAGGACTGTGGACTGATACAATATACAGAGTAAGGAGGCTCACTTCAAACCTTGGTATTTTCAAAGCTGTTACTTTTGTTTACTGGGTCGGCAATGTGTGTTGAGAGACATTTGTCTCCTTGGGCTCAAAACAAGAGAGGTGCATTTTAAAGTTAAAATTTACTTTAGTTGTTTTGCTATTGCAACACTAGCATTTTGTGTTTGCCACTTGAAGGAACAAGGAGGATACATATGTCCTGCTTCCAAGCCAGTATAACCTAAAATATCAAACCTGGAAATCTCAGAGTACTCCAACAGCTTTGTGAGAGGTTGGAGATACACCTAAAGATGGAGATACCTGAAATGGTGAGATGGAGATGAATCTAGAAATAGGTCTTGGTGAGATTTCTCTTCCAAATATTCTCAGGTATCTGCCACTCACAGTTCAATTAACTTAAAATACTATGACAGCAAAAAAAGGTGTTGATATAATTAGTGTAGTAGAAGAGCAGGAAATGAACTCCACCCATCCACACTCACAGTGAAACTTTGGTAGTGAAGCATACAGCAAATGACAAGCCTCTGATAAAAACAAACTTCAAAAGTAATTGTTCAACTCAACAAGACCATCTGTGGCTGCTCTGTTCTCATCTACAGGACGGCTTCTGGTTTGGTTAATAAAATAGGCTAGAGACAGAAAGGCTTGGAAATTTCCTCTTACTGGACTTGCAAACAAGTAAATTATGTATTTTTGTCTGAAGTGTTTTCCTTGTAAAGGTCTCTGAAGTGTAATATGTGCGGGTTATTTATGAAGTGTAACCTTGCACTTGGAAGTAGTTCAGAAACAAAGTCTGGACCTAGGTTACTTGCTCTTTAAGATCTTCAAAATACTGGAGTTCCAAAGTAGAGGAATCGTGTGGCCAGCTTGAGTTCTATCTTCTGCTGCTTCATTCTGTCACAAACTGCACGCTATCGCTGAACACAGAGGACTATCTGCCAAAGGTGTAGCATTACCACAGGCATCTTGTATTCTTCTCATGACACTACATGTAAAAAGACCAGACAACACAGCACGATTTTGTAATGCTATTTTATGTCTTTTGGGAAATATAAAAAAAACCAAACAAACAAAAAACCCATTGTTCCTAAGCAGATCTATTGATAGAAACTGTACAGAATATTACTGTAAAATAAAAGTTCACTGCTGCTATTAAAACTGCTACGTTTGCCATGGCAGCTTCATGTAACATCTGAGAAATCAAAACTCTCAATGCCAAAGGTAAAAGAAACTGGGTATCTCTGCTCCTGCTACATGGTAACTGTTGGTAACTGTTGTCAGATGTGAAGAGAGGAGATGTGTATGAAGAACCAGACACAAAATTCTGAAGAAATCGTATCAGCCACCTTCCTTTGGGGTTATCGGCTTGTTTGCAGAACTCTTGCACGGTCAAGATAAACTGTTAGAGGCTCTGGACATACTGTGTCATGTAGACTGACAGATGGGCCACTGATGTCATAGCAGAGATAGCAGCCCTTTTGCTACCACTATCAACATAGGGCAGATGACCAAGTGTGTTCCTGCCAGAGGTGAGGAGGTGGCTTCCTGCAACTGGACTGCACGGCAGGTCTGAGGCCTCCTCCAGCAGATGAGCACCTCATCACTCTCTCCACAGGGTCAGCTCTGTGCTGCAAAGGCAGTGGCATTGAATCCCTTCACCTCGCAGCCCCTCTACAACCATTTAAATTAAACAAAAAAAAAAACCACAATGGAAAAAGTGTTGCTTAGATTTCAAATGAAAGCTTGTTACACAGTTGGGCTTGTTTCCCACTTTGGTCTCAGTAAGATGACTTAAGGCCCTGCTTGCACAGACGTCTTGGGGTGGAACTCTTGACCAGCCTGGCCAAACATGTAGTCCAACACCTTCAAGCTCAACTCTTGACCAGGCCATGGATAAAAGGTTTTCTAGAAGTTGGGCTCGGAGACGAATTGGTTTGCTAGCCTCCTCTCCACTCTGATTGCAGCTTGCATTTTAAGCCTACAACAATCAGATTTGCAATCTTCTCTGTTCTCATCCTGCTTTTGCTCCCTGACCTTCTGACAAGTTTACAGATCTGCCTGGAATGAGATGCCAGACTGATTCTTGAGGTATTCTTCATGTGGAAAATTCTGATCCAGGCCCCCAGGAAAACTAAAGATTTGCACAGGAGAAAGGATGGGGGAAACTCGGGTGGCTGAAGAATGGGTAAAGATAACCCTTGAAGTGGAACGTATTCAAAGGTTACTTAAAATGCTGGATTTGCAGAAAACATTATCACCACTAAAACCACACTCAGAAGAAATCCTCACTCTCTTGCATGCTTATTAGAGAGTGAAGAACACACGTTAAACCTCTGAGCTGTGAAGCGAGAATATCCTATGTTATTTGATAAAGAATGGCTGTGAGCAACAGTGAGGGCCTTGAAAAACCTAATGGACCTTAATTTCAGAAAATCATGTAGTGCTCCATCACAGGATAAACCTTGTTTGCCACTTTGGACAGAGAACCATCAAGAATTACACAAGCAATAGTCTGTGTTTGGATTGAGAACAGATCGCAAATGTTGAGTTCCTCTAGAGTTTGTGCAGTGTCTTTAGCAATACAAAACTAGAAAGACAAATCTGGCACTCACTGGAGCCTGAGCTGATATAAATATTAATGACTGTGGTCCCGTAGCACCAGCAATGAAAGGGGAAGTAAGTTGCCCATATCCTGATTGTAGCTACCTCAATTTGAGAACTGCAAACCTGGGTGTCTTTGGCAGAATGCCTATGTTTTATCTCATTAAACCCTGTAACTGTCCTGTGCATAAAATGGTTGTAAGGAGTACCTCATAGTTGATAGTGTTTGAATGTACAAGCATTTGGAACCATACCTGCAGTCACTGTGTGACAGTGAGCTATGGACCAGGTATGTCATATTATTCCTGCTTCACTGTTGTATAGACTTGTCGGAGGAATTAAGAAGAAAGAACTCTGTAAAAACAATCTCCAAAACAGGGGCTTGCTGAGGCACTGCGCTGCAGAAACAGAGCTGCGTTTCTGAATGTTTGCCCCAAGCAGTACCATGGTGCAGCTGCAGCCCCAGCTGCTCCTTTGCCTTTGACCACAGGGTGCGAGGGAGGAAGCGTGCCACCACTCCCACCCCTTCCTCTCACAAGCAGCAGAGGTGGCAGCTCCTGGCTTGAGGAGCTGGGCGCAAAACTCACTTCTCTCTTGTCATACAGGAAAGAAATTACGGGGTAGGCTGTTTTTCCCTATGGGTTCAAAGTGGCATCTCTGGCACTAATGGCGTATCTCGGTTTGCATATGTTTGCTCCAAAGAGACTTCTGAGGCTACCTCTTCATGTCCATCTGCTTAGACTGCTGCAGAATTTGTCTGGGCTCATCTTGAACAAACCAGTGTGCAGACTGCAAGCAGTAGAGCCTGGCTGAGTAGACTTTGTGATAATTACTGCTGATATGTGGTAATTTGCATTCTGGTTAGTAGCTCTCACCATCTGTCCCCCAAAAATTCTCAAATGCTGGTGGGAACTGGGATTAATACAACTTGCAGTTTCTTTTTATAGTTATTCTTACTTTAAGAACACGTGAAATAGCAGATTTTTAGCCAAAAATACAGCATTTCAAGAAAGAAAATAAAGGTTCAGGTACACATACTCTTGGAGAAGTAAAATCACACATAATGCAGTTGGTTATTGGTTATTATCTATTATGCCTTAACTTCAGATTCTGGCCTCTACCTTTGTAGATGTATAGACATGCCTAAAACTTTGTGAATCATCCCAACAGCAATGTTGTTGTTATCAGAATACAATGACGTTGAGTTGGTCCTGCCAAGAAGATACTATTATTGAGAGCTAAGTTTCATAAGAAACAGCAGCTCTACGCTCACCAGAAAGCCACTAACCTGTGTTAGCCATAACAGTAGTCAATACTTGCAAATCAAGTGAAAAACTTTCTGGTGTTCTTGTAGGAAACTGAAGTCCTGTTCACAGGTGGGACATGGCATGGAATTCTACCAAGGCCAACACAACTTGTATCACCACTTGAGTTTGGACCTATGAAATTCCTGGAACTCCCTTTAAACCTAAAAAAGATGCCCCCTCGATGGTGGTCACTTACCTGCTAAGCAGAAAGTGTGGTATTTTCATGATTGTAAAGCAATCAAATGTACACAAACACTATTGCAAACTAGTATGATACTGAAGATTGAAAAATATTCTGAGGTAGATAATACTTCTGATTCCATACAGCTTGCTGTATGTCAGAAAGCTCTATGTTTCCCCATGGAAAAGTATAGCTATCCTATGAATTTGAACTAAAATGAAGTTTCTAAGAAATAACTAGGCCTACAGATACTGAACTTTTCATAGACCACAACTCTTTTTCTCACTGCATGTGGCACGTGTTGAGATTAGCAATGTGATAACTCACAGCACTACCGTCTTCCATGTCCTGCTTAGCCCTTTCTCATCTCGAGTCTATCAGACTTGCGCTTCTTTCTCCCTGGAAAATGTCAAAGAATTCATAGATCAAAAAACAACAGCTGACACAAAGACAGAGGTGCTGGATCTAAGAAATGATTGAACTGAGGAACTGGGATGAGAGATCCTTACTTGGTGGGATGTAAGAATTGCAGAGTTCACAGCTACACCCTTTTAAGATATGAAGTTCTCAAGCTTCCTGCACTTACTAGCATTAGACTTGGCCAGTCTTTGGTCACAAGTCTGTTGTTATCTACATTTTAAAGATAGGAAGTAAATCATTCAGATGGAACTTCTTCTCTGATGTTAGTAGTAAATCAAAGCACTGCCTAGTTTTATGAAGCAGTGTGCAACTAAGAACATGGCTTCGCCATTGAAATACGGTCCATTAGTACTTCTCTGAGTAGTCAGATGAATTATAAACTCAGAGAATTTGAGTAACTGTCTTAAAACACTGCAAGGCAAGGTAATACTGCTCCTGCTTAGTATTGCCTCAGGCTTGTGTGACAAAACATCACACAGGAACTCAGTGTTGTCTGATAACTAGCAGTGAATTTCAAGTGCTGTCATGGTCATCTTGCTCGGCTTCCAGACTTAGGTGGCCAAAGCATGTAAGAAGTGATCCACAAAAGATGGCATGAAGCCAAAGGATCGATCGATCTATCTATCTATCTATAAATGCATGTTTGTTTAGGGTAGGAGACAAAATGTGTTTGTAAACTTGAGAGGCTGCTGCAGGTGCAGAGGACTCTGTTCCAGCTGGCGTTCTGAAAGATCAATTACCTACATCAAAGCTGTTCTGTTGCCTTTGCTGTCTGGGTGCTCATTTCTGAGGCTGCACAGGAACTGTACACACAAAGTGAATGAAAGAAAAAGGAGGGTTCCTGTGTTCAATACCCTCTTCAAGTGAGCAGTCTAACTGTTAAAAGTAGATGTCCCAAGTTCTCCTAAAATTGATCAGGTGATAGGAGAACTTGAGCAGTCTAACTGTTAAAAGTAGATGTCCCAAGTTCTCCTAAAATTGATCAGGTGATAGGACAATGTGAAATACTTTTGACTTTAGAATGACACTTGGCAATAAAAAGACAAATCTCAACTGAGAAAGCAACTCAAGTAATGTGACGCTATAATTAAAGTAGGTTGCATTTAAGTTGTTGATTGAAATGAATGGATTAATAGGTAAGCCATCTGAGATTGTTACTTAATTTATGTAATAAATATTACTCTGAAATATTTTCCTCTCAGCTGTAAAGCATTAAAATGCCAAAGGAAGCCAACACGTGATGTTAGCAGGGTGTTATGACAGTAATATTATAAATGTTTGTACAGGTTGTCACCAATATTTGAAGCCACTTGTAAAAACAACACTTTAATATAATACATTATTAGCATATCCTACTGTAAGTGGTGATGTGCTTTTACTTGTTGGTACAGAACCTAGGCATTAATAATTATTCACCCTTTTCCGCGCTCTTCCCATGGATGGTCTTGCAGACAGTGTTAATGATATCCTAACAATAGACATACGGATAATGTTCATTTGGTAAACTATATAGTAATAGTCAAAATGTATAGATGCATTGCATCAATTTTTCATCTGCCAATAATAGTGCTTATTTTCATGGATTCATTTCAGCACATGCTTTTTAGTTTCGTTATCTACCAGACTTGTCAGACAAGTATTTCTGTTCCCTCTCCAAAAAAGACACATAACCAAGGCTCCATAACTAATGCAGCGATCTTGAACCAAAGACAATACTTTGTAGTTCTAATGATATAATATTTTTGAAATGTGTTATTTTTCTACCTTATAGAGATGGGAAATGTAATTCATTACAAAGAAGCCTTTCATCTTTTGAATTAATAATATAATACCTATAGCTGGATCAGGAGACCCTGAAGACTGGAAACATTGAAATGATAGAATTCTTAAGCAAATTAATGTTATTAATTAATGCTGTTAAAGCCAGACCGTGTGGACTCTGAATTCCAAGCAGCATATGAATACAAATGAGCCACATAACTTTACAGGCGGCGGGTTCAATAAACATTCAGAGTGTATTAAAATATAAACTCTATAAACCACCGTAAAATAGCTCTTTGTGTGGTGCTGAGCGCGTACCGCATAGGAGTTCACGTGGGAGGCAGCGTGAAGGCACCCATTCAGAATAACCTCCACGGTACGATGACGGTCTGGCTCCATCTCATTAGCGCAGCCAAGCCAGACCCAACGCTGCTTTCGGCGCTGGGCTCGCCGCGCACGCCGCGGAGCGCGGTCCTACCTCCCTCCCCTCGCCCCGGCCCCGCTGGGCTATTGCTCGCTGGCTCGGCAGCGGCCGGCCAGAGGCGTCCCGCAGCTGTGGGAGGCAGGTGCCACAGGAAGAAGGGGCTTTGCCTTGCAAGCCCGTGACGAAGGGACGAGCGCATCGAATGCTGTTACCCCTCGCGGGCACCCAACGCAAACCGCACCGCGCTCACACCAGCGTGACGGGCTCGGCTGGGCTCCCGCCGCCGGGGCTGCCCTCGGCGCCCGCCCGCCCGCCCCAACGGCTACCCTGGGGCCCGCCGGCCCCGTTACGTAATCGCGGCGGCAGCCGCAGACA